>SCLH01000530.1:352142-379372 GCA_004367855.1 Oikopleura vanhoeffeni | reverse complement strand
CAATTGCTGATATATCTTTTCAAAAGAAAGTCAGGTTTTTCGAGGGCGGTTGAAATGTACGGTTAAAATTCAGGGGTGAACATATTGAGATTTCATCAGTATAATTTTTGAATTGCTTATTTCTGTAGGAATTGTCACTGAGTTTTCTAACTCGCAGAATTTTTCTGATGTTTTTTCAAATAAAGTAGGTTTTTAGAAATTTATAATCAGAATTACAATGCAAAAACTAGAAAATTCACGAGTCGTTCCTCAGATATTTGGATAGAGAAAAATCGGAAAATATGGCGAGCCAGTTTCGACCTGAAATCAGGCTTTGCGGTGGATTTGATGCACAAATTGAAAATTTTCTCTATATTTTCAAAGAGAGAGTAGGCTTTTGCGTATAAAGCTCCCAAAAACAATCCTGTTTTGACCACTAAAGGACAATTTTAAACAAAAAAGAGATGCGCATTTAGTTGGAAGTTGAATCGAAATAACAAGAAAAATGATGAGAAATGATGAAGGAGTAGCTTTTTAGTCTTTTACGCACTAGCAAATTACATTCTAACCGTAGGTTGAAGTATCAGAATGCCTACTGATAGTCTGGCAACTTCCTTGAACCCTTGGAAGCTCCAAATTTTGTTTATTCGGCAGGAGGCTCCTGCACCACTTTAGTGAGGGGCGACACTTGAGCCTCATTACGGGATAAACTACATTTCATATAAAAGCCGTGATATTTTATTTGTAAAGAAGATAGCCCAACTAGCGATAATCAAGTCAGATTTTAAAATTTATTTAAAATCGGCCGAAATGAGCAGCAAACGATGAGGCTTTGAATCACTTACTGTCTATTGAAAACAGGACATTTCAAAAACATTTTCTTTCTCTAATTCGCACTCATTACTGACCCTTGGCTTTCACAATTTTATTCGATTTCAATCTATCTTCCCATTTTCTCATAAATAGACGATTAGCTGCGCGAATTGATAAAAAAACACGAAAAATTTAGTTTGTAAAAAAAAATATGTTTATGAGAAATGAACCAAAACCACATTCGAAGAAAATAAAATTGTCTCATTTAGAACAAAAGACCCAATAAAAAAATACTTAATCAATTTGTTAAAATTAAAAAAAAAAAATTGTCGAAACTGAGCAAGGCAAAAGGTTTAATCACTTACACCATCAAATAATAAAGATTAACATAATCATGTTCTTTCTCTATTCTCATAATTCTGACCGATGTCTTTCACACATTTTATTTAGATTTTCGAATATGTACGAGTATGTATAGTGGTCAACGATTCCGCGGATTATTTTTTGAGAACTGTAGCGGGGTTTGCCCGACATCTATTCAGAATGCCCTAAGTTAGATTTTTTGCACTAAACGAAAGACCGATATAAGTACTACCCTTACCTTATGTATTGAATGTATTACGTAATTTTTTGGCAAAACCAGCAAAAAGAAACTTCTGAAAAACGCTTTGCATAGTAAAAAACCATGATTTTGTTTCAAAATCCTTTTTAATTAAAGTTCTGAAAGTATCGAAAATCTAACGGTTTTGTTTTCTCAATCAAAAGACGGATCTTTCAGACGCGATTTGATCAAAAATCCGCAAACACCTTTGCGCTGTCAACCATCATTTTTTGGAATGAAGAAAAGTATCTTAGTTTAAAATAGAATTCGAGTCTTTAGCACCAGCTGGTACATCCAACAGATCGTACTCGCTCGGGTGCAGCTGATCGCTTCAGCGGTTGGTAGTATGTAGCTGATGAATTATCTGGATAATCAAGCATCTGTTTGATTTTTTCAGCAAATTTTCGTTTTAGATCTGTTTTCAGCAGCTAGAGGGCGTTAAATGTCGGTTATAACAAGATTACGTTTTTTGCCGTTTCATCATTCGTGACAAAAAATGCCTTATTTTACAGAAGAGGAACTTGAAAATTTTTTATTACTATGGAAGACGCTGATACTCAAACTTTTTAATCCGATTCTGAGTTATAAAACAACGTTGTTATAATTGTACCCGCTTAGCTTAAGACTCCGCTTAGCCTTCAAAATATTATCTCGACGTAGCCAGTTTCTGATCAGTTTTGCCGTAGCTTTCATTTGAACCTACTTTCGAAAACAATCGAACGTAATTTTTTTCGTTTTCTCAAAAAATTAAAAAATCACTCACGAGAAGAAAATAAAAGAGTTCCGATGGTGAAATTATTTTTATTTTTTTGAAAGTATACTCAAAAACTTTCCTAAAACTCAGTTCCTCAGATTTTATTCTATCGTTTAACTGAGTCTGAGCAGCCGCATTCAGAGTTTTCTTTGAGAGAATTGTCAAAAAAGTAAGATAAAATAAGTTTGAACGAGACGTCCTAGAACTTTACAGTTGCCATTTTTTATAATTCCTGCGTGGCAAATCTATGGTTGGATTTGTCAACAAATTTCCAGGACTTTTTTTTCATCCGATTTTCAGCTGGATTCAATTTTTCAGCCACCACTTAATGGTGTGCGGAGCTTCGAGTTTTACTACGTATTTGGAAACAAATTAATTCATTTCTGAAAGCCAGGTTTCTCAGAAACATCACTTGAAAATTGTGTAAAAAAGCCCGAATTAGTGACGCCCCCACTCCCTTAGGGGATTGTGGGTGCAGTAGTATTTCGACCACCGTCTCAAATCTCGGTCTATTATTTCTTGTATCGGACCATCCAGCAACACGCAGATATTGATTGCAGATTAAAAAAAAGTTCATTATATCGAATAACTAGTTCTAGAATATCGGATTTGCTTGCAAAAATAAATTTATTTATTTAAAACTATAGACATAGGGATAGTTCTCAAACGACGAAAGATAATAATCACAGCGAAAACATAACATTAAATGACAAGTATTTCAGATATATATAATTGTTAAGAATTTTTGCCCTTTTTCAATATTTCAATTTTTCATCAAATCAATGTAGATAATGGCGCCGCAGTTAAGATCAGCCATGAAAATGATGATGCGAGAAATATAAAAAAATTATTAAATTTGCTTGGTTTAAAAGTTTTAATAGATAATAGAGAAGAATTTATTGAAAAGCAGAAAAGAAATACGCATGTTGCCGTTCGTAGAGGTTTATAACTTTTTATTTTAAATATTCTTCATTCTTGCTAATATTTAACTATTAGCAAGGAATCTTTTCAAAATATTTTCGGCGCAATTAAGATGAATTTATAAATATGCTTTGCTTTAAATGTAGAGAATTATTTTCTGAATCATACTAATATCGGCATATGTGGATTTTGGATTACGGGGATATGACGGTATACTTCAATGAAAAAGAAAAATACCACAATTAGGTGTTATCATTTAAAGGTTGATGTGATAATATTTTTCTAGAAAATTGAGATCAGTTTTGACTTCTCAAGGGTTACCGGACTACAACTATCAATTGGAAAAAATAAACGTTCAACTCAACTTTCACCAGAAGAATATTTGAGTTTTAAAAACGCCTTATTTTTCCGCGGCACATTTACTAGAGCACCCACAATCCCTTAAGGCTAGATAGCTACAAACTGGCCTAGATCAAGTAAAATCACTCGAACCTGGTTGGCAATATTTTATCGAGAAAAATCAATTCCAGCGACCAGTACCCACTTAAGGAGGTTCTCTATAGGAAGCGCTATATCTTTTGTTATGTGAAGCAATTGACTGGATTTTACAATTTGTTGATTCTCGCGTATCCTGTTAAATATATATAAAGAAATAAAAATGTCAAAATTCGTATTTTGGATGTTTTTTATAAAATTGCGACAGATAAAGCTTATTATTGAGTACTATAGGTTGTATATATGAGCAAGTCGGATCTTACTAACTAACAACAAGCGAGGAGGTCTAGTGATTTTTACGATTTTTGAAACTCAACGTGCTTTTTAGTCAATAAAAACTAAAAGAAAAAAATCGGAAAAAAAATGGCAAAAATTTTTTGAAAAAAATAAAAAAAATTTACTGAAGTGTCGGAAAATAAAAAAATATTTTCTGCTTTCGCGCCGCCTTCAACGTTTAATATTTCGCCATAGTTCTATAAATAGCCATTTTCCCAGAACATTCACTTCACGATCCGTTATGGACACTTGAAAAATGTCATTACGGATGACATTGATGTCAAAATATAAATTTGGGGGTCAAAGTCTACAAAATTGTATCCTGGGAGTTTAAAAATAGAAAATACGGTACATTCAGAACAACACATTTTGCTTGACAGATTATTACAAAAAACTATAGTGGCAGGGAAAAATAGTTTGCCATGTAACATGAAAAAAATACAAGCTTTCCGTGGGCCAAAATAGCAAAAAACATTCCTTTTCGGCAGCTTTGATGCCTTTTATGAGAAAATTAAAAAAAACGACAACAATTTTTCCGCCTTTGAAATTTCCGCAGGATAATGTTCAAATATTTTGAGAAAACTGTTCCGAACATAGGGACGAAAAAATGCTCCTTGGTTAACCTCAATTTACGCGGTTGTTCAACAATGCTATCTTTAAAAAATAATAATTTCAAAGTCTTCCAGAGAATTACGAACTAACTTATCAGATGTTTTATATTTACTTCCTTTGTCATATGCCAAGAGCAAATAAGCACATTCAAAAAGTCCATTTTGCCTATAGGAACCCCCCTTTTAAGGGGATGTAGCGGTCTCAAAAATGGTACTTTTGTTCTCCACTTTACCGGAATACTAAAACTTGCCTTCGGAACTTTTGAGAATAGCCATTTTGCGTAGATCGGTATCCTTAAGTACTACAAGAAAAATAAATCTAATAATTTTTGGCCCGATCTGGTGACCACCATGCAAGCGAATTCTATAGAACACCTAATTAAAATTTCAAATCAATCTTCTCTTAGGAGCTCGCATACGATTTCACTCAAAGTGGTGATGAACACAGGAAACACTTCATGTTGTACGTATGATGGTGGGATTTTTAAAATTATTTTAAAAACGAGTTTTTCTAGAACTGGCAAAATCCGCCCTATTTCAGATTTCCTATTTCAAAATCTATCTCCTCCATAGGTTACATTATCAGGAATGCAGTATAAATTTGGGGAGGGAAAATATAGGAAGAATATGTTTGTTGTTATTATGATGGTGCAGAATTTTAAAATGCTTTTTCGATATTTGAGTTTTCTGGTCGAAAGTGGTTTCAATGTTCTTCCAAAAAAGATATCAAGAAAAATTCTGAAAAAATAAATTTCCGAACTTTTTTTTGGATTTTTTTGTTTTTATTAAGTACAGTTGTGCTTGTGAGTTTCTCCATAGCAATTTCGTCGCTATTTTACACCCCAAGTTACCTCAAAGAGTGCGACCGCTACCGCCTTTAAGCGGGGTTATGGTACGCACATAGATTTTCTATTTGGCAAAATCTTTGTGCGTACATAGACCCCCTTAAGGGTAGCATTTAACAAATTAGCATTTTGATTTTTCCAAATGAACTGTTAGTTTTCAGCTATTGTTCACCCGAAAAATGTGCAAATCAGAGTCGTCAACCCCCTTAGGTTCCATTCCAAATAACAGAACAAAAAGAGATGATAACAGCATAGGTAAGGCTTTTTAATGGTTTTCGAGAAGCATTTTAAACGTGTGACTTTCTGGGTTAAATTGCATTATATGATGCTCTTATTAGTCCTAAAATATCGTTAAACTGTTTTGCAATATGATCCTCTATTATAGTAGGAACAATAGAATAATTTCCTTAGCCACTTCTCTGAAACTGGAACTCGAAAAGTTTTAAAAATTTCCATAAATATCACCAACCACTCGTGTAATAATCGAAGAATTGGCCGAAAATGAGCTTTGATAGCCATTTGTGAAAACGAATTTTGCATACAAATAAATGACGATATAAAATTATTGGTATCCAAAAAACGTAGAAGCATGTCATGATCAAACGTCCTGTGCGTTCAAAATTTCGCTTCAGACCGATAATCACCTCAGTGAAGATGTCGACCTTGAAATACTTAGCAGCTTGTGGTATTTAAAAACTGCTTGATTATCAGCCATTCCTATCGTTTAAAATAACTGTACACCATTACACCGGAAGGACCCTTTTTAGTTATCGCAAACTGTACTTTATTTTCTTCTACAATTTCTAAAACATATATTTGGTGGAAAATCTTCGAATGAATCCTTGGTGATCATTTTAACTTTACAGTCTCGGAATGGAAAATTATTTATACAAAGAAATGGAAATTTTAATTTTCGCTCCGTGAATTAATAGACTCAAAGACCTTTAGAGAGCCGAAAATATTTGGGAAAATTATATAGACACTTTTGATATACGATTAGAACTCCCTTGATATTTAATGGACACTTTTTGGGTCTTACAGGAAGTCGTCCAAAATTCTAACGAAAAAAATACAGAACCTTTCAGAGAGTAATTAGAGAAAAGGTAAATAGTTATTCTGTCGAAATCTTTTTAATAATAACCACATATTCCCCTTGTTTTGCTGGAAGAATATCGAAAACTTATGTGGATAGACCAAATAACAGTGTAGTTAACATATTATTAACATAAATCATGAACTAGCGGTAATAAACATTTAGATCAATTTTTAATCCACAGGAATTAGATTATTGTTAAAAATATGTTTTATGAAAATCTGCAAACTTTACCACTTGCTATGAGAGATTTTTGGTTCTTCCGTACTCTCAGTAAAACTTTAAGAGTTATAAGTGTTTGAGTACCTAGCCGCGGTGAAGATGACGCATTGTGGCAAACTGTTTTTAATGCATATTCTATGATACGTGTCATACCGCGGTAATACCGGTTTGTGCCGATTGTGTTGGTGGCTATTCAAGTGTTCTCAAGGCTCCGCAACACATTTGTATTTTATTAAGTCTAGAATTTTCGATTTTTGACCGCGAAACAGCGCCACCGACGTGATGGCACAAAAAAATTTCTGAGCCAAATTTCCAGACGCCAAAACTACGATTAGTAAACCTATCTTTAGCAAACTCAACGACCTTGCTAAGTCGGTACCCTCAATTTTTTGCTCGGGAGGCTAAGATGTATACCGCGGTATTCACATACTGAAACCTATGTAATTTATAAACGTATAATTTTTAAAAAAAAATAATTTTTGAAGAGATCATACAATATTTTCCACTTCGAATCTGAATTCAAATACCATTAATAACATGTATTGATAATTCACTCTAACTCAAGAAGTAACATTAATGTAAGATTTTCAAAAAAAACGTTTTCAATTTGAAAAATTCATATTATTGTTTTCAGGTTTTCGACTTTTGACTTGACTAAATACTTAATTTACGAACTAGATAAGTTTTTTTTGTCGGTAATACAGGGTATCAAACGGTTCTGGGCCGATAAGCAAATCATGATGAAATCGATCAAATTTTGATTGATTCAAATTCGACTTCCTTGCTAAATAAGAAAGAGCAGGTGTTCTTTGAGAGTTTTTTTATTTCAAGAAGTATAATTTTTTTTTCAATCCAGTTATTGCAGACCACTGATTACCACTAAAATCTCACAAACAGAATTTCATTTTTTAAGAGGAAATCACAGCGCTGACTAAACACAAAAGTGCCGATTGGGCTACTGTCTTGAGTTTAGCGGGGGTCACAGAGTGTTTTTTGAGTTAAATATATGGAAAAAATAATGGTAGAACCAGATTTTAGGGGGGGTAGTGCGATTCTGATTTATAAAGCCTTATATGGCTAACAAATGCTTCAAAAATGCTTCAATTATTTACGGGGTGAAATTAAGTGTACTAGCGAACCCAGTCCGCAATATGCATTTTTTGAAAATCAAGTTAATAAGCTCTGCTAAATTGCCACCACTTCATTTTATCGGTTCTTGCTCTTCTCATTAGCACCAACTTTTTTTTTCGGTTCGCATCTGCTCGCTTGCTTAGGAGCATATTTTGATGGTACTTGCTCTGCTCTGCTCTAAACCGAAAATAAAAATTTTGACTGCTCTGCGATCTGCTCTAAGCCAAAAAATTCTGGGTTGGCTCTGCTCTGCTCTAAAAGTTAATTTTTTTTATGCTCTGGTCTGCTCTAATTGTTTTTAGGTTTAAGCACAATGAATTGGAGGGGGTTTTCAGGACAAATGAGGGTTATTGAAGGGTCGTAAACATATTAAATAGGTTTTGGAATCGAACAACCCAAGGGCAAGTAGGATAATCATCAAAGAAGGTTTGGCGTGCAAGTTAACTTAAGAGGGGTAGTTACTAATACCGTATGATGGCTATAAAAGGTTAAGGGTATGCGTATAATTATCGGATTTTAGGTATGAAGGGGGTTTAACTAATTAAGGGGTATTAGTAGGAATAATTCTGGTAGCCACTTTGGGAGAGATTTTAGCCTAAAAACTGAATCTGCGAATCAAGCCCGATTTCAGCAATCTACTGAAAAACATCTATATTTTGTTGAAAAATGGCCCCCAATCGGCGAAGGCCGATTAAAGGAGATTTTATATTTGAAATTTTAATGTTAGTTGAAAAATGGAGCCCCAATGCCGCCGAAAGGCAATATAACAGAGGCAGAATATTTTCAGATTAATTTTGGTCTGAATATGAGCCCCAAATCGGCGAAGCGCGATTAGAAGGGAGAAAATTATATTATTTTTAATTTTGGTTGAAAAATGAGACGAGAAATCGCCGAGGCGATAAAGGGAGTATTATATTTGAAATGTAATTTTGTCGAAAAATGAGCCCCAATCGGCCGTAAGCATAAAGAGAAAATTAATTTTGAATTTAATTTTTTTTGAAAAAATGAGCCCCAAATCGGCCGAAGGCGATAAAGGAGAATTTATATCTTTAATTGAGATTTTGTTGGAAAATGAGCCCCAAATCGGGCGAGCCGCTAAGATGAGAAAGATTAATTTAAATTGAATTTTGTTGAAAAATGAGCCAAGAATCGGGCGAAGGCCGATTAAAGGAGAGATCTTATTATTTTGAATTAGTAATTTTGTTAACATTTGACCAAATTCGGCGAAAGGCCGGATAAAGGGAGATATTATATTTGAAAATTTATCTTTATTTGAAAAATGATGCCCCAAATTCGCCGAAGTACCGATAAAGGACAATTATATTGGAATTTGAATTTTGTTGAAAATGAGCTCAAATCGGAGGGAGATATCATATTTTGAAATTATTTTTTTTGAAAATGGAGCCCAAGTCGGCGAGGCGATAAAAGGGCAATTATATATTTTATTTGATTTTGCTGAAAAATATGAGCCTCAAAATCGGCCGAGCCGATAAAAGAAATATTAATATTTTGAGATTTATTTTTTGAAAAATGAGCTCCCAATCGGCCCGAAGGCATCTCTCTCATTGAAAATTTTCACTGTTAAACCCTTTGAGGGCGCAAACTTCCATGCTCCAACAGCGATTTTGGGGTCAACTTTCAGCGTTTATACTGTAAAAACTACACATCCGACTCAATTAACGGTACAATTAACGCAATTTAACACAATTGATAATCAGAGCGCTTTATTTGTGAAAAAATGAGATTTAGATCTTTTCTACAGCTTGAGAAGTTTTGAGTTGATTAATCGGTTTGGAGCCTCCAGGGGTCAAGTTAAAACTTTTAACTACATGTGGAAAACTGTATGTGGAAAATTTTCGGAATCATAATTTTTTAAAAATTGTTTAAACAAAATCTAAAAATGTATATTTTCATTATTAGGTTTGGTCATTGCCGCGGTAAGACCTGATACAGGTTCTGTAAATCTAAAAATTCAAATTTTGGCTGAAACTATCTATAAATTTATCATCAGTAGTACTGGTTGAGTACGTTATAATAAAATTTACTACACGTAGTCTATGGCAATAAAAATCAATAACTCTGAGAAGGTATTTGTTTATTTAAGCGCCAAAACCTATCTCCAGGGGACATAAATCAGAGTTACATTGTGAGCCTACGAGTTAAAAATGTATTTACCTGAAAATTTCATTTCTTCAAAAGTCTTCGCAATTCTGTTTTCTCTTATAAATAATAAATAACAAAACGATTAATATCACCCCACCACTTAAAAAAAATAATTAAAATTAACTCTCACATAACAAATAGAGATATTTGAGAACAACTTTTTTCGGGTGACTTGATATAAAAAAAATATAAATTTTTGAGCTATAATTTAGAGCCTAGAAAAAAGTGAAATGTCTCAATGAACAATTAACGATTTTAACATTATAGATACCTGTCTAAAAATCAATGTTTGTAAATGCAGTGGAATTAATCTAATAAAATAAATATAGTTTAAATCCGAAAATGATCCGAATATATATATTATATTTCTAAAATTTCGACGATGATGATGAATCATGAATGTCACATTCTGTATGAACAGAATTATATGACTCGGTTATAATTCTTGCCAAGCCAAATTACATAATTCGCTAAAATAGAAAATCAGTAATGACAAAAAAAGCCTATTATCCGTTTTAGACCTTTGAAGAATCGTTAACATCAAGAACTTTTTCGAAATTTTCTTTTAAATAAAATTACTTTTTATACATGTATTTCTGTATTGAAATAATATATTGACGTCGAAAATTTCACTATTTTTAATTAAGTCTTTGTTTCATTTTTTGCCCAAAAATGTGGAATTATTTCCACAAATTTTATGAAACCAAACTTTGGCAAAAAAATCTGATGAAAACAGGAATATTTTGAAATTTTTTGTATATTTTCAGATGTTCCAGAGTGCCTGCCACACAAATCAGTCAGCACAAAATTATAATATGATTTTTGTGACGCAAATCAAACAGAGAGTTCCATTGGAACATCAATATTAATGTTTGGACAAAAAGTTGAATTAAAAAGACCTCGTAGAAAAATATAATTCGGAGAATATTTTTTTGCCACGAATCTTTTTTTGTTGATAACGACTACAAATTTTCTAAAAATTTATTTCAAAGATTGGTTTTAATTTTGACATTTGTCATAACTTATGACTCATAAGGGTTTCATGTAAGTTAACTTGCTGGTTCATGTGACTACTCCTCAGTGAGCAGTGCTCACATACTAGTAGTCAAGTTTTAATTTTTTGCTTATATCGTGTAACTTATACGTAGGGTTGCGCACGGGAGAACTTAAATCTAAAGTAAACATCGAGATAATAAATCAATAGCTTTGCGGGGTGAAAAAGCATGAAAAATATAAAATTTTCGAACAAAAAATGTTTTTCGCCATCTGGTGGTAAAATTATGCTGTTTTAAAATTTGTATTTTTTGCTTTAAATTGGAGTTTTTGATATAAAATATAAATTATGGTTAATTTAAATTACCGAGAACTTTTTCAGGACGAAAAGTAGATATAACTAAAAAAATCAAGTCGAAAATTTGCGTAGGCGGATTTTAAGATTTTATCCCAAAATTTTTGCCAAAGTTGAGGTTTTGAAAAATTTGAACTTAAAAAAAATTTAAGCTGGAACGTGATTTTTTCTTTTGTTTCTGGTCGTAAATTACCTGAATTTTACGATGAAATTAAATTATAGCAAGATCCAGCACACGTTAAAATCTTCATTTCAAAAATTAAAACCTGATAATCCCCGAAAAATTCTCCCGTAAATTTTTTTTTTGATAATTTTCTTAGTTTGAAAATTCTACCCAATTAGTTTGTTTTGATTTTTAGTCAAAACCCCTACTTTAAAAGTCGAAAATTCGGCATCTTGCAAATTAGGTTGACCATAAAATTGTGTTTTTATCGAATGCTTTTATTTTTATTCAAATTTTAGCATAACCAACTAACTAATTTGGAAATTGTTTTTCGTCACAAAAGGGGCCAAACAACATAATATTCATTCTGAATTTGTTGAAATGCATGAGAGATGAGTTTTTAAGAAGGTAAGAGACCGTCTATGAGGAAGTTAGCCAAAAAGTGTTAACATCTTAAGATTCTTAATTAAAAATTCTCTACAGAAACGTATGTCAAAAGAGTTAATGATTTCAAATTTATGAAAAACGTGTGCAACCGTACAACATTTCCCAGATTTGTATTGTACTTGTTGTGCGGCATGCCGCGGTATAAGTTATTTAAAATACCTATATTTTCATATGAAAAGTGTGTCGGGGGCATAACAAATAAAATACAAATTTTGAAAATGTTGCATAATATAATATAATCAATTACTTTAATCGATAGGCTAATTATAGCCCTTCGAACCGAGCGAGTTAAAATATAAATTGCGCATATTTGCTACATCCGCTTGGGCCGCGTCAGAGTCAAACTCAAACTAACCAACTTCCACCGCCCGTGATTGGTCGAAATCTGATCGCACGATAAACAACTCAATATCGCGGGAAAATTTGAATAATAATAAAGTTATATTTTTTCTTTAGAAATGAGCGTTTTACACGATATCAAATCAGACGTATTATGGGTTATACAGACGCTACAAACAAAGGGGATAACAGACGATGTTTACTCCGTACTAGAGAATATTGTTCAAAAAACAGATTTGGAATTACCGGTATCCAAAAAACCGGCCCCGCTGACTACAGGTAACTTCCTACGACTACTTATTAATCCTTCGCCTTTTTTACATTCAGGACTTAAAATTTCTCAACTGTAGCCATTAGAATTTTATTTGGGTGTATACATTTTTGGTCGACTTTTTGAAAATGCTTGTTTTTTGCTTTGAAAAGTGCGTAGGCTGTATAGAATACATGTTGTCTTCAAATTTGCAGACTTTTCGTGCATAGGCATTTTTCATGGAAAAATATACGAGAGACAAAAATCGACCAAACATACTCCTAATTTTGTGAAATCCAAAAAATATCCAATTTTTTATCAAAATTTAATGAGAGGGAAATTAATTGAAGATGATTGATTACTAAGAAACGTCTTACTTTTTATGTTAACAATGGCAATCTGAACGTGTTATTTTAGTTTGATCGTGAAAATTACGATCAGAAACAAGACCAAAGCTCGTGTTCCAGCTAAAACTTTTTTTGGTGTTTGAAATATCTGAAACCCTAATTTTGACCAAATTATTCGAATTTCTCTTTGAATAATATCAACTCTTTGGCCAAAAAAGTTCCCGGCGATGAAGATCAACAATGATACAGGGAGTGGCCAATATCGCCGAATGTGCTGAAATCGCCGAATTTAACCTACGCAATATCACGATTTTTAGCTAAAATAATTCCTGTTCCCATATCGCCGAATTTTTTTGAGATTTATATCTCAAATTACTTTGTGTGCGTCACTTCCAGGATTGAATTTCCCAAATCTACTCTAATCAACTTTTATTTGATTGCGTTTTATGAAGTATTAAATTCTACGCATTTTGGTGATTCACGTCATTCAAACCTATCTTGAAGCTCCTTATAAAATTGTTTGACATATGACGTCATTTCCAACGCCTTCGCGTTTTTTTATTTTTTGACCGAAAAAAATTATTTTTGTTCCCATATCGCCGATTTTTTTGTCAAAAAACTTTCGGCGATATTGCCCCCCCCAATATATATTTAATATCGAAATCATCAATTTAAATCATGAAATAGAAAATTTTATAACTGCATATTATTTATATATAATAACTTAAGTTATATTTTTCAATTCTCAAATCCTTGCAAAAAAGATATGAGAAAAAAAAGTTCATAAAAATGTATAGTTAGGGTCGCGAATGGAAGAACTAAAATCTACAGCAAATATGGAATAAAATAATGAATGGCGTTCCAGGGATAAAAACATGAAAATGACGATTTTTTAAAATACTTTTTTTCTTCGGTTATAATTTACCCTGTTCATTCAAAAATCATTCATTCCATGTTTTTTAAACCCTGGAACGCCATTCATTATTTTTTCCATGTTTGCAGTAGTTTTCAGTTCTTTTGCTAGGAGTTGAGAATTAAAAATGGCTGAATTATGTATTTTTCAACGCCATTTTAGATAATCAAGCAGTGAACAAAATAGATTTAAAACTGCATCAGTCAAAATAACGTGACCAATTTTCATCATAAAAATCATTCATTAATTACCAATTGAGTATATTTTAATCAGTTTGGGAAATTGATTTCATACTTTATTCAAATTTGTTTTTAGTTCCGGCAAACTGGATACCTTTTGCATCAGACATGATCCCTCACGAAGACGCCCTGTACGACCTCATTTTCGCTGAGCAATTTTCTCAAAACTTTATCGATGGCCACGAAATGCCAGTTAAAACCCCATTAAAAGCAAAGCGACCGGTAAAACAAGTTCTAGAAGAGACAATGGAGGCAGGAGAATACCGGGACGAGGCAATTTTTGCAAAGCCAGAACAAAAAAGTGTCCCTATTTCAGCTCCAAAATTTACCAGTATGAGTAAAACAGAATCACTACCAGTACCAGTCGACGAGAAAGAAATAATAGCCAGTAGAAAAGCCCTGAGTAACCGATTTTCAACACATACAGTAGTCAAACTCCGAGAAATGCTCGAAAAAGAACATCTCCCAAAACAGGGTAAAAAATCAGAATTGGTGGATCGCATGGTGAATCAAACTTTGAGCAAACAGTATGGCTCACCACGTATGAGAAATTCTTACCAGCGAGCTATGACGGCGCCTATACCACCAAGAGAGGAGCCTATGCCAGAAAGGCCCACTTCATCATTGTCTATGAAATCTACAAAATCTGTAAATTCAACAACCTCCTTAAAAAGTACAAAAAGTAGCAGCAGTAATCTCAAAGCAAAACCAAGCCTGTCGAAAAAATCTAGTTCAACTCGGCTGAGGTCACCTTCACCTAGTCAAGATGGCCCTTCGTCATTGCAGCGAACGCCTAGTTTCAAATCTAGAATTCAAAATAAATTTCAAAATTCGCCGATGTATTCACCTCGATTATTTTCGAAAACGCCAAGTAAACTGAATCTGAAAGCGAAAACACCGAGTAGGGTTGATTTAGAACTAAAGGTAAATATTTTATAATACTTTATTTTTTTCTGACGTTTTAGTGGTGAAGATGAGGATTTTTACTTCAATAGACATTTTAACCGGTAAAAATTTTTCAAAAAGAAAAAAATTGTCTTTAAAAATAATTATATATGTATTTCGAGCATAGGTCTTTTTTATTGACGTTTTGGCTTAAGGGGATTGTGGGTGCAGTAGTTATTTTGACCACGGTCGCAAATTCGGTATTTTTTCACATTCCATCTGACCATCCAGCACCTCGGGAATCGTTTTGCAATTAAAAAAAACACCAAATTATTTCTGGATATTTTTTTCTAGAAACATTGAATCGCTTGCTTACTGAAATGCCCGAATAATGACAGATGATCAAAAACAAAATAACCCCATTAGCGATCAATTTACCGAGATTCAGACCAAAATAAAATTGGAAACTTTTTGACCAAATATTTAGAAAATTTCCCAAAAATATCGTTTTCGGGACTTGCATAAAACGGAAAATAATTTCTAGATATGGTATCTTTCAGAATAAAAAAAACAACTCGCAAGAAAAAGTAATTCTAAATAAAGTATTTCAATATTATAAGTTGTTTCAGATTTTTTGCGGCCTTTCCAATATTTCAATTTTTAGCCTAATCAATATAATAATGGCGCGCATTAAATCAGCATGAAATAGTGATTGCCGAGAAATATAAAAAAAATATTTAAAATTTACTTGGTTTAAAAGGTTTAATAAGATAATAGAGAAGGATTTATGAAAAAGAGAAAAGAAAATCGCCATGTTCGTTCGTGAGGTATACTTTTTTTTGTAAATTATCTTCATTTTGCCATATATTTAACTTATAGCAAGGAATTTTCAAAAATAATTTTCGGGGAATTAAGATGAATTTTATAAAAATATGCTTGGTTTAAATTGTAGAGAATTTTTTTCTGATCAATAATATCGGCATTAGTGATTTTGGATACGTGGATATGACGGTATACTTCAATGAAAAGAAATACCAGCAATTAGTTTATGCATTTAAAGGTTGATGTGATAATATTTCTAGAAATGAATCAGTTTTTGACTTCTCAAGGTTTACGGACTACAATATACAATTGGAAAATAAACGTTCACTCAATTCTCACAAAAGATATTTGAGTTTTAAAAACGCCTTATTTTTCCCCAGCACATTACTGGAAGCACCCACAATCCCTTAAGGGTATCCCGCGTCCCTAATATTGACTTTATTCGTGATAAACTATTGAGGCCCAAACAGAGCTCTCTAAGGCAGTGACTCTCAGATTAGCAGTTTGGTTAGAACTTAGCCTTCATCTTGCGTTAAACATGTTTGTCTCAACAACTTTTTTTTTGCATGACCACACTCCTTCTACACATAAAACGGCACAAGAGCCATCTAAGCCAATCACGCAAAATCTATCTCCTCCCAGGTATTTATTTTGAAATAAACCCAATTTGACCTCCTGTATAATTTAGTATTTGTAAACTTCTGAGGAGCGCTTTATGTACGAATTAAGTCGCGTATATTCATCTCTAGAATCTCGTAAAAAACCGGTCCAAAATACCGGTTTTTGGACTTTTTTTTCATACGGAAAATCTATCTCCTCCTAGGTAATTTCAAAATTCACTCAAATTTTTGTAAACGGTAGCTACGAAACAAATTTTAGAAACTTCTTGAGAGCCGTTTTTTTTCAATTTTGACCTCAAACTCAAATTATGAATTTTGGAAGGTCACGTTGAAAAATTTCCGAAAAAAAAAATGTGCTCGATTTTTTCGAAAGTAGGCCCAAAAGAAGCTGGAGAAACACAGAAGTGAGAAAGTTGGCTTCCGGTCACCGATAATTTTGAAGTTTTTTAGTGGTCAAATTGACACAAACGTTATTTTTGAACATAATTTTGAGAAAAATACTTTAGAAAAAATTCGAAAAAACGCAAATTTTCGAAAAGTTTTTTGTTGTCATTCGGGTTGTTTTTATGCGTTCAAAACATAAACCAATTGATTTGGTTGCATTTTTATGACATAATAACTGCAAAAATGTAGGAGCCGGATTACCCTTAAGGGGGTATATCCTGGGTTAATTTGACATATTCACGGTGATATATTTTCTGAAAACTTAAAAGCTTATGAGAAAAACCGAAAATGCTAATTGTAGATCTATCCTTAAGGGGTACTCATCGGTTTCTGACGTTTTTAGATTCGGAAGCTCAAACAAACAGAACAAGTTATAGAAATTCTGAAAAGCCTAAAGGAAAGATCTATCCTTTGCTTCCGACCAAAAGTAAAACAGATGTTTTTGAGCACCACAGCACCAAGCGGGAGAGAGTTTCTAGAACACTGATTTTGACTTCAATGTCTTTATTCTCGGAAACGGCTAATGGGAAATTGATTACACTTTGTAAGAATAACATTACTACTTACGTTGACAGTTATCGGAAATATTTGCGAAAATTTCGATCGGACTTGTTCTAGAATAAATGAAAAACTGTAATCTTCATGTATTTTAGGAATTTGTAGCTCAGTTTTCTCAAAAACGATTCGATACAATTTTTTTTAAATTTGTTTTTATTTAGGAGAAACATGTCCTTCTCAATTTCTAGTGCAAAACTTTTTTTTTAAACATCGCTCCCTATTTATAGAAAATGGCAGATTAATTCAGCCGGAAGTCAATTTTCATGATTTCTAGAAAAAAAAAATAGTCTACTGAACAAAAATCTGCTTTACGTCGGTTGAAATTTGATCCCTTTTATTTTCTGAATCAAGAAAATGTTAAAAATTCCAAACTGAAATCGAAATTTTCTCGAAAAAAACGATTCGATACATTTTTTTTTTTAATTTATTAATTACGTGCAAACATGGGTTCTTCTCAATTTCTTAGTGGAAAACTTTTTTTTAAACATCGTTCCTATTATAGAAAATTGCATTTTTGGTTCAGGCCGGGAAGTTCCAATTTTTGGAGTTTCTAGAATTTTATTTTTTCATCCGATTGCTACCGAAAAAAGTTTTACCCCAATTTGAAGCTACTGCAAACTGTAGTAAAAAGGTGCTACTTCACTTTACTTACAGGGGTGTTAAGGTTTTTACCTTTCTTTTTCCAAACTGGTTACACTTGATTTCCGCCGTTTTGATTGGTTTGTCAGGAGAGTTTTTCTCAGATTCAACCAATCAAAACGGCGCGAAATCAAGTGTAACCAGTTTGCGAACAAAAGGAATGGGAAAAACCTTACCCCTGTATTTTTTTAGAATTTTTTCATCAAAATTGAGGTTTATGTATTTTTTCTTCAAAAAAAATACTTAGAAAAAATCTTGAAAAACTCTAAATTTGAGAAAAATCTTCGAATATTTTTTTATGATAATACCAGAATGCATTTGTTGCCTTCTGAGGCTATTTTGGTGCAGTTATTATGTCCCTAAACCTGAATTAAAAAACGTTGATACCCCCTTAAGGGGGTATGCGACTCTGATTTTAATAAAGGCCTTAGAGGCATTAAAAATGCTCCAAATTGATACGGGGGATAATTAAGTGTATTAGAAACCCAATTCATCAAAAAAAAAATTTTCGCATTTTTTCGATTTTTTTCTAAGTATTTTTTAAAGATGAAGTTAAAAAATAAACGTTTCTCGAATTTTGACAACTAAAACTTCAAAAATTTCGGCCTTGACCGTAAGCCACTTTTTCATCAGTGTTTTTTTTTCTACTGGCTTTTCTTTGAGCCTACTTCTCGAAAAAAATCGAAGCATTTTTTTTTCGCGAAATTTTTTTGGAAAATGACCAAAAAAATCATTATTTCGAGTTTCAGCTGGAAATTGGCAAAAAAGCTCGTCTTAATCTTCTTACAAATTTCTGGATACCTACGTGGTAAAAATTGATGCAATTTTGCAAATTATATTCTTCAGTGAGGATTATAGATTTTGAAGTCTTGAATTGCTTGAAAAATCGTCGGTTATTGGCGTTCTTAGGAATTGTTCAGTCGCCGGATCGATAAAAGCATCGTTTAAAAGATTGGATACTACCGTTACGATGATCTGTGAAAACTTGAGCTCGATTTGATATACCGTCTGGGAGGAGATAGTTTTTGCAGTTTAGAAAACGTCACCTTTGTTTACGATACGTACCTATTGGTGTAATGCAGTCAAAAAATATTTGTGATGTACCTTTTTCTGCAAGATAAGGATAGATCTACACAATAAGCATTTCGGTTTTTCTCATTAACTGTTAGTTCTTCAGTATATTTCACCGAGAAAATGTCAATCAGAGTTCGCATACCCCCTTAAGCTTGCGAAAAGTACATCACAAATTATTTTTGGACCCATTACACAATAGGTACAGTATCGTAACAGGTGACGTTTTTCAAAATTTCAAAAATTCTATCTCCTCCCAGACGTTATATCCAATTGAGCTCAAATTTTCACAGATCACGTAAACGGGTAGTATTATAAATTTTTCAAGGAGAGCTTTTTCGATCCGGCGACTGAACAATTCTTGAGAACGCAAATAACCGACGATTTTAACAATTGCAGGACTTCAAATCTATCTTCCTCCGAAGATATGTTTGCCAAATAGCTCAAATTTTTATCAAGTATTCCTCAGAAAATTTTTAAGAAGAGATCAAGGAGAGCTTTTTTGCAATTTCGAGCTAGAACTTGAAATATGATTTTTTGTGGTTTTCGAAATTTCGGAAAAAAAAAGTGCTTCGAGTTTTTCGAAATAGCGCTCAAAAGAAAGCCAGTGAAACATGAGAGAAAGTTGGCTTACGTCAAGGTCGATATTTTTGAAGTTTTTAGTGAGTCAAATTCGAGCAAACGTTATTTTTTAACTTTCATCTTTTTAAAAAATACTTTGGAAAAAAAACGAAAGAAAAATGCAAAATTTCGAATTTTTTTTTTGATGATTGGGTTCTTAGTACACTTAATTATTCACCCCTTATCAATTTGGAGCATTTTTAATGCTCTAAGGGCCTTTATTTAATCAGACAGATATTACCCTTTAACAGCCATTTTCAGTGTGGAGATCAAGAAAGATAGCACGAAAAAAGCGTCAAGAAAAAAAGACCAATGGTCGAAATACATATATAAATTTTATGTCTCAAAAAAACCAGCAAAAAATTCAAAATACTATGTCAGGTTATTTTTTCTTTCTTTTTTCCAATTTGCACAACTTGCTATCCGCATTGAAAACGATCAATTTTGGCAAATACCTACTTCTTTTTCAGATTAAACCAATCAAAACGTTGGAATTCAGATTTATGCAAATTAGAAAAAGAAAGCAAAAACGTGACATACTTTTTAATTATTAAGGGAGTACCCCACGGAAGTTATATTTCAGCTCTCAGGAATGATAGAAAGCTAATTTTTACTTCATTCTTAATTTTGTAATCGGTTTCATTCCCAAAAAAATTTCGCTGTAAAAAAATTTCCTATTTTTTCTAAGCATAATTTTCCTTCTACTTGGCTGTAACTTTTAAAGTTTTACCCCATTGACGCTTAATTTTGGTTGCATTAGTTCACTCTCAATTTAATCTGAGAAATTAAAAAAAATGATTTTCAGAAAATAAAAAATTTCAAATCGGTTTCTTTAGATCCTGAAAATCGACTTTAACCCACGAGGATTATATCTCGGGAACATATGTGGCAGAGTATTAATTTTGCTGCATTCAAAATTTTTTAACAAACGGTTAACGTTAAAACGGTTTGCTTACAAAAAAATTTATAAATTTTTGACGAAAAAAAACTCATAAATTTGAAAATTTTAGTTTTTTTTAAGTATTTTTTTCCAAATAATTGACTAAAACTCGTGATATAGACATCGGATCTGGACTTAATTTTTTTTTTTGCCATTTTAAATTTTTAATGCATCGTAAAAATAAATTATTTTATTTTAAAATAATTATGCAAACCTGAGAAAAAAATATATTTTTGCCGAATTTTGAAGTAAACTAAACTTCAAGCACCTTGTAATCATAAACTAAACAAGGTATCGAAAATTCCTTCCATATTCTACGAATATGTTCGATTCTGAAAAAAAATTTTGACTTCAGATTTTCGAGTTAAAATATTTTAGCCGTGATGTACCAAAAACAGCCATTTTGAGCACCTTTTCAACGATTACTCGAATTCGGACGCTAGACGATATTTCAAAATTTCTTTGCATATTCTCCTTTATTTTTAAAATTCATTTCATATTCCCTATTCACACTTTTGTGAATATCCCAGCCCTAAAGTGTGAAATAGGGGATATCTCCCAAGAATAAAAAAATCTGTAAATCACCTCGGCCAGTAAACTGTATTAAGAAATCGAACTTTTTGTACCGGTACGATCATACAAAAAACTTCTGGGTACTTTTTTTTTAATTTAAACAAATATCTCGTGGGTCCCAGAATATGAAACTCAAGCAACTCTTATCCAGCTCAGAAAAAATGTTTGAAAATCACTAAATGGCGTGGGGTACTCCCTTAAACAAAATGTTTCTTTAAAATTGAGTCATAATTTACTCATAAACAATATTTTTTTAGGAAAACGATCGAGCGAAACGTATGGATGACTTAAAAAAAGAGCGCGATTTAGAACTAGCAAGAAAAAAACAAGAAAGAGAAAAGAAGGCTGAAGAAGTTAAAAGAAGAAAAATCGAGAAAAAAGAAGCTCTAAAGGTAAGGCTAACTTCCGATACATAAATAACGCTAGATAGTGCAAAAAATTTTATGACAAAATGATTATATTTTTAGAATAACCATACGCCAAATATCAAACTCCAGAAAATGAAGCTTGAAGCTGCAAAAAAAGCTCAGATGGAACAAAAGCGTTTAGCCGAAGAGCAGCGTAGAGCTGTTTTAGCTGCTGAATTAAGAGCAAAGGAAATGCAAGAAAAACAGAAATATAATTATTATGAAAAGGTACTTCTCAAGAATGTGAATTATAAAACCTTCAATCCTAAATGACATGTTCAAAATTAACCTGAAAACAAAAATTTATACCCAATGTGTTTTAGCTTTGGGGTGTTCCTCAAGGAGATTCACGCTTAACCAATCAGAGCGCGACTTGGTTAGCTTATTTAAGGGGCGTTTCAATCTCCCCGGGAAGAACCCCAAAAGCTAAAACACATTCGAGTATGAAATCATAAATTCTGCTATAGCAAGATTGATAAATTATTGTAAAAAATAATTTATGATTCAAATATACGGTATATCGATAATTAGGCCTAGGTAGTCTAAACACTTATTCCCTAGTTAAAAGATAGGGAATAAGTGTTTAGACCTACCTAGGCCTAATTATCGATATTACAAACGTATATTATATACAGGGGCCCAATATCGCCGAAAGTTTTTTGCCAAAAAATTTCGGCGATATTGGTCACCCCCTTTGTAGTGGGGGCCTATATCGCAGGAAGTTTTTTGCCAAAAAATTTCGGCGATATTGGCCCCCCTGTCCTGTACGTACTAGTATATTTTTGTTTTGTGTTTAATTTTGAAATTAATCATGCTTATATCGTTTTTTTAATTTGACACCAATCTTAGTTGAAAAACATATATTTTCTACTAAATATTGGAATTTTGTACATAAAATAAATAATTTAGTTGAAAATTTCGACTAAAAATTTTAAGCTTTATATTTTCATAAAATAACATATTTTTCAGGCAACAACCCCGGTTAAATCTACAGAGCAAACGGTGAATTACGAGTTAACACCTCATGGACAAGATAAATATGAACTTAATCCCTCGTCCATGGACAATTATAACATCGATGATTTAACCAGTGGGGACGAAACTGACGATGATCAAGCTCCAAGGAAAAAAGTTCCTGCTTGGGCACAGAAGCCTGCATTAAATTCTGCTTTGTCTAGACAATACAAAAACAAAAATATAGGAGGATATTCATTTTTACAAGATCTCTTTAGCAGTAAGTATTTAATACTTATTAAATATATTATTAACTGGCCATTTGGTATCCTTAAAATAAAGATCTTATGCAAATTTTGCATAAATACTCAATCCCAAATATTACAGGTTAAAAGTATAAAAAACTATTAGTAATAACACATTTACAAGACTTCATATTTGTATTGTCCGGACCGATGTACATGTAATGTATTGATTATAAATATTTTATAATAAATACATCAAAATAACAGTTCTGGAAATAAAAATATGAAATATTGTAAATGTGTTATTATAAAGAGTTTTTTTTTACTTCTTACTTTAAGGGGGTGGTCAACGCAAATCTGGACAGAAATGTGTAAGGAGCTTTTTTTCCTAGAACGTTCAAAACTTTATATTTACTGTATTGGAACTCCATAAGTGGTATTTTTAGAGTCCTTACTACCCTTTGGAAAGTTATCATAATTGTGATCAAACATTTCAAAAAAATCATATGTGCAACTTCCGAGCTATCTAAAAGAAAACAGACCAATCTTAAAATACCTCTAGAAAAACCTTTAAAATCAATTTCAGGTTGTGATCCAAATCGTCCAGTCGAGCTCAAAAGATTATTTGACCACATTGCCGATAATAACGCGAGACGTAAATACCGTGAACCTCGTCGCAGTAGTGGTCAGTGGACGACAATGGTCGAGGCGCCACCCTTGATTGACAGAACTCTTAATTTGGACCAATCTGTGGCACCCTTATCTGATTCTCACCATTATTAAGCAGGGATCGGGTATTAAAAAAATATATTGCCGAGGTTATCATTTTTTTTAGGTCGTACGATTTTACGTGTTTCTTTGCCGAAACCGTGATTACCACCCCAATTTTTTATTTGTGCATTTGGATCAGGCGACGCTTGAAAATGGCCACTATTGGCCTGATTTTTTACTTTCAAAATATTTTGCGGATTTTCTAAAAATGTCTCAAATTCCTCATTTTGAAAATGTGGCCTCAGAAAGACTTGAATGATCCGAAATGATATAAAAGTTGTATGTATTGAAATGTCTATAATTCAAAGGACAGAGTTTAACCGTACAGATACAAAAACCAAAATTCGCCTATTGAAACAAATCCTGAAAAGATAACGCCTCTTTTTAACTTTATAGACTATAAAGTAAAACAGCCGTCACTTTACACGAATTTTTAAAATAGGTGCATTTTCCTTTATGCATCTGTACGGTTTCACTCTGTCATTTTCACGAAAATTAGGTTTTTCACATTTTTTATGCAAGTTTTCAAAAATTTTGTGGCATACTTGCCCTAAAATACTTTTAGAAAACGATGGTTATGACTCAAAATAAGAGTTCTTTTCACGTAATCGATTTTGTTAGAATTTGATTCTGTTAGAATTCAAGGGGTTTTTGGTAAAAATCCGGAAAATAATTTTAAATTAAAAATGAGACTACGAGTGTCGATTTTCAAGTGTTGTCCGATTCAAATGCAAAAATAAAAAATTGGGGTCTATTTCCCTTTAGTACACTTTGCTTAGAATGCGTAGCCACTACTCCTCTTAACGTGTGATTTTAACGCTGTGGCTACGCATTCTAAGCAAAGTGTAATGAAGGGATATCAAGGTTTCGACAAAAAATCACATGTAAAATCGTACGACCTAAATTAATAATCGCCCGCTCCATGTGAAAATACTGCCTTCACAAATCACCATTCCACAAAACACACATTCCCATTTATGATCGAACTCTAACTGTTTAAAAGTTTTATGCGCCATTTCTTGTATGTAGGGCACATGAAAGTTAATATCTGTTCACTATTCCAATTTATAGATTCAAGTAACAATAAAATCAGCTAAATATTATAATTCTAATGCTTTTATTTTGAAAGAGAAAAAGATGGGAGATATCGTGAAACTTTTTTTGTAATTCAGCTGACAACTCAAAAATTTTCTTATTTTCATTTGCCACTATTCTTGATGTTGATTTTGTTTTAAAGTCAACCGGTAAACCGCGGTAAATTACCATTTTTTGTTCTCAAGGCAAAACACAAGAATTTTAGAATTGTTTTTTCCTGAATAAATCGATCAATTTTTTTTATTTCCGCACTTCTGTCACCAGATGTGGATAGTTAAGAAGATAGCTGATAACTTATAGTGATAAGGGGGACAAGAGAGAGTGACCACTTAACAAAAGTGTGATAAAGGCATATAAATTATATGATATAATAGTAGATCGCTTCCGGGTTGAAAAATAGTAATTGAATGTCCAAATTGGGGGAAATGTCATATTTTTTTACTATTTTTGAGTTAAGAAGTATGGACCATAAATTATGGTCCATAATGAATGGTGCGCATGTGGTGTACTGCTGGGAATTGTCTCAAAATACGATGAGGGCCAAACTAGCGGATATCCTTTTCCCAACCTATTAGGTTGAACCTAAGTCCATCTTAAAAATGCTTAACCCCCTTACTCATTTGACTATTGATATCCCCCTGAGGCACCAGAGCCACTTTTATGGCTCGACTTTGAAGCTCTATTATCCGAAAAGTATACAAGTGTATGGGCTTTTTTAATGCAATGATTTCCAGTGGTTCAGTCGCACGATGTTTTCTCGAAGATGGATGAACCAATTTTGAAAATTCCAAATATAGATGAGAGTCAATGGTTTGATACATTGCATGACGCTCTTCGATTTTTGAACCGGATGCAACTGAACCACTGGAAATCATTGCATTAAAAAAAGCCGCCATCTAAGTGCTTTCGATAAAATTATTTTTCAGTCATTGAGATAAAGGATAGACTTAACTTTATAGATGATTATATTTAGTTAATTAACACTTTGAGTACTTAATTGGGGCTGTGGAATTAACGAAGTTGACTCACACTGTTCCCTAGGAAAAAATACGATTTTGTAATAGAATGCAAATTTAATAAAATGAGATAAAACCTTGGCTTTCTTAATCTGGTCTCCGATTTAAAATACCTTATCGGTTCGTCTATAAAACGATAATTCTCACTCTGTAAATGGTGGAATTAATGGTAAACAATATATGTCTGCTCCTTATATTTCCGCTTCGCTTTTCTCATTGATGAGCAAATTTTTTTGTTTTCAAACAAAAGATTCTTTTTTAAAAGGAATAAAAAACGTTCTACATTTAGTAGAAATATTATTATTTTTTTGAAGATGGTCAAGATTAATTTCTTAAAACTAGTATTTTTTAGACCTTGTTTTTACGAATAAATTATGAGGTAAAGCTTGATAAGAAAATTTCAGAGAAATCCAGAAAAAAAGTAGCATGAAAAATATTCGAAACGCTTATGGGCGATTTGAACCTTCAACTTCTATTTCAATTATTTTTGTCTTTTCCGAGTCTTCAAAAAAATGGAAAGCCATTTTTGGCTTCTATGAGTGAGAGGGTTTTGTAACTACTCTCTATAGCGTCGTGTTCGATCCCACTAATGTTGTCTAGTGATTGCTTAAGTGATCACACCGATCAACTTTGGCGGTCCCAATATCAAGCACCCTTGTCTATAATCATACTCAATACAATCACTAAGACAACATTAGTGGGATTCGAACACGCGCTATACAGAAAGTAATTTTTAAAATGGACTTAGGTTGGGAAAAGGAGACATGTATGTAAAACTTTAAACTAGGTGGTCGGAAGTGTTTTTTAATTTCACTTCGGATAACAATTTTGAAAAACATATTTTTTGTAAGGCTTTTCAACTTCTTGGGTACGGTTGTTGTACGGTGTTGGAGATTGTCCCAAAAAAATTTATCTTATTAAATCGCATCTTCTCTTGAATCTTAGCTAACCTTGATACATACTTGATACATTGTATATGTTCACCAAAATCGGGCACTACATACTGCACAATATTCTATAAAAGTATTTCTATAGATCGGCTTAATGGTGGACACGCCACAAATAGACCTATTATAATTAAGAATATATGAATTTGTTTATAAATAAACCAAAAGTAGGCTTATTGAGATTTGAACTCATGAACTTTCTGGTTTATATCCCTTTATCACTTTTTGGTTATAATGCGTAGCCACTACTCCTTTTAACGTTGTGGCTACGCATTCTAACCAAAAAGTGATAAAGGGATATACCTAGCATTTCCACCATTCGATTTTGGGCCAAAATCGACTAAACAGGGTTGTGTTTTGGTATATAGATGTATATGTGAATTTTTATTGCGCGTTCGATAAAATTTGTTGTTTTTCGAAAAATTGTCTTTTTTCATCAAAAATTTTATTTTTATGCTAAAAAACAGGTTTTTTGGCTATAAAACCCCTTCCCTAACCTTCCCTAAGTCTGATTTTTTTTTCATGGAAAGATCATTAAGTATTTTATTTGATGATAGCAATGAGTATCCACGGTTGATCCCGGTTGTATGAAAAAAAAATTTTAGAAATTTTTTTGTTAAAAATTCTTAAGTATTTTTGATAATTTGGTAGGGAAAAATTTTCAAAAAAAAA
>SCLH01000530.1:294057-322923 GCA_004367855.1 Oikopleura vanhoeffeni | reverse complement strand
TTTTTGATAAATTGGTCGGTAGTACACTTGGTTATCATCCCAAATCAATTTGGACCATTTTCAAAGGATAGATCTACCATATGGCTATTCTCAAAAGTTTCCAAGCAGTTTTGTATTCTGGTAAATTGGAGTACAAAATTACATTTATGCGACCGCTAGGTCTTATGACCGTTTTACAAGTCCTTATAAAATAACAAGTCTATGAAGAAACTCTATAAAAAACTTTATCACTTTTTAAAAATAAGGTTGACGTGTTACTTCCAGGCCAAGAGATCTTGTCACCATGTTATTTATTTGCAAATAAACGTGAAATTTGATTATATTTAGAATCTTGGAAAAACAGTAGCCGCTGAAAAAGCTGTTGATCAGCTATACATTGAGCAATTAGAATCACAACTTGACGACAAAACCAAAGAAATTGATAATTTCCAAGTAGAAAATGAGCTTTTAGCAGCTAAGGCTAGTGACTGCCAAAAAAATCTTGAAGAAACAACTGTGATTGACGAAAACTCCAAAATCGAAGAACTAAATTCTGATAACATTGA
Organism: Oikopleura vanhoeffeni; assembly: GCA_004367855.1. Lineage (NCBI taxonomy): Eukaryota > Metazoa > Chordata > Appendicularia > Copelata > Oikopleuridae > Oikopleura > Oikopleura vanhoeffeni. The sequence continues at coordinate 322,378 of SCLH01000530.1, read as the reverse complement.
AGACCAAACAGTCGAAAAACCAGAATCTGCGCAAAAAATCGACCCTGACAATTAGACATGCTTTATCGTGAGGGTGCACTTATTTTTTTAAGTGGGGAATTCAGAAAATGAAGGGAAATAATGAGCTGAAAAAAAATTCGGTAATTCACCGTTTTTTACTTCAAATTTCTGTTTTAAACATCCTCATAATTGGTAAAACGAACATTGAGGGTTCCCGTCGTTTATACGGTATAAATTATACCCTATATATTGTTTACTATGAACTTGAAAACACTTTGAATTCTTAGAAAAACCTATGCTTTTAGCCTTTTGACCTCGAACGGTGCTTCAAAATTCAAAACTATGGTTTTTCCAATTTTCGACTCAGGTGGTACAGAAGTGTGACTTTGAATGGACAGTCTCGGGAAAATAAAGTTATTATATTGAAAATATCCTTTAATGGTCAAAAAATGTTATTCCCGAAAATCATTTTTATCTATTTTTGTTAAATTTTCACAGTTAAAAAGAGGTGTAAAAGATGTTTTTACGTTCTAGAGATTTTTGCCAATGAATTTAAACGGACAGAGTAACGGTTTCTACTTGCACGTTAAAAGTCATTATGTTCCAAATTTCAAACTCAGTCAACTTTTATCAATCAAAAAGTTTATAGGCGTAGTATGTTGCAGCACTGTTCCTCGTCTTTGCAATCATTTTAGATTATTTCAATTGACCTTTCCATTCCTCTTTTATTCCTTTATTTATGTTATAAGAACCGCTTCATAGGACGCTAGTACTTACAAATAGGATTTCGCATACAAGCTTTTATTTATTGACCACAGATAGTAGTTAAATAATACAAAAAAAATAATTTTTAAGTAAAACTAATTTGACGATTATTTGAATATTGTGGTTATTGACCAAGCGGACACAAGTTTTAGCGGAAAAAACAGGCAAAACCTACGTATTTTGTCTGAAAATAAGTCTAAGCGGACAAAACGGGATTTTTGTTCGAAACATTTAAAAAAACGGGGTAAGTCTAAGCCAACAAAACGGCTTGGCCAATAACCACAGTAACATTTTATTACAGAAAGTGGTCCAAATGATCCGAAAGAAACGAGAAATTAGCCTCCTCGATTTTACAAGATCCCAAAATAGTCCGAAAATTTTGGCAAAAAAATCGGATCATTTAGGCCCCTTCTGTCTGAAATTTTCAATTAACTACGGCAACATAATATAATTATTAAATTAATTCAATTTTAAAACTGTCGGGTTACCTGACTTTTGTTTAGTTATGCATTTATTCTCGTGTCTAAATGATGTTAAGTTTCAATAATCTCCTGTCTACAACTTAATCAAATAGGCCCAAAGCGCAAAATAATCCCCGTGCCTTATTTTTATCTTTCAACCGCAGTTTGCGGTTTTTCTTTCACTGGTGGCTTTAGTAAAATTTGATTGCTTTTTGGCCAAACATTTTCAGTGTTTGAAATCAAATCTGCTACGCACTTTTACGTTACAATTTAATTTCTATGGTTTTATCTGAACAACTTACTCCAAACGTGGGTTATGGTGGTGTATAACCATTAGGGTTGTTTCACAGGGGTCGTATTTGAGTTCACGCTTCCGCAATATGGTTACCTTATTATAATAAATAAAATTTCGCTATTGAACAGTCAATATTTCGCCGTTGCGATAAAATTATGAAATTTTGTTTATTATGAAAATCTCGAAAACAATTATTTATTAACCTTATTAATTTACGTTTTTCTCAAAATAAAATAATTTTACTTAAATTAAAATTATGATTTTTCCCGATTGGTTATTGCTATTAGAGAAATTTGGATTAGAAGTCAAATGTCAGGAAATTTATAATGTTTAGTAAAAATACCGGACCGGTATTACGACTTATTTCGCCAGCGATTACTTTGGTCAAATAAAATTTGACACCAATAATTTCTTTGGTTAAAGGTATCTTTATCATTGAATTTTGTTTTTGTTATTTTAAAATTGCATAAAAAATCGCAAACAAATGATCGAAAAAAATTTCATGAAAAATTTTAACTTCCATAAAAACCACAAATTTTTCAAAATTGAACAACTTTCAAAAATTAATTTTGCACGTAAAAAAATTTTGTATTAAAATTAAATGAAAAAAACAAAATTTCGAACTTTCGGATGAATATAAAAAATTTGTGGTTTTTATGCAAGTTAAAAACAATTCCATGACCATAATACCGCCACCAATTTCTCTTAAACAAATTGCCATTTTTACTTAAATTTATTTTTTTATGTAGAATATGCTAAACAACAATTTAGAATGATATTATCTTTCATTCTTGTACTTGGTGTATTCGGTTCAGACAGATGTGGTCGACCGTCTGACTATAATGAAAATACAGGATATTCAGCCTTACACAGAGCGTCATTAACACTAAACGGACACTGTATCAAATATCTATTAGATATGGGAGCAGACGCCAATGCTGTAACATTAAAGGTTAGTTCATATTTCTCGTAGTTGGCAAAAAAAATTTTCACGTTAAAATGAGCAAGAGGAAGCTTTAGTTCTCATGAGGATGTGGAGAAATTTGTTGGTATATCGATTACGCGTGCTCCGGGCCCATATTAGCTAGTTTTTTAGCCAAAAATTTTATATAATTCGGCTTTTGAAAACGACTCATCCGATTAAGTTTTTAGATAGCTGAAACTAAGCAAAAATATTGAGAGAATAATAAAATACTTAATCGGTTGGGTAGTTTTCAAAAGCCGAATTACATAAAAATTTTGGCTAAAAAACTAGCTCATATGTGCCAGGAGCACGCGTAATCGATATCATATATGTTTCAGCCTGCAACTGTGTGTCATAATCACCTCCTCAAATACAGTCAAAATTTCATAAACACAAATTACTCTTGTGCGTTTCAAACCAAAAGACGATAAAAGCTTTTTTTTATTTTTAGTAGAACCAAGCATAATTTATGTGCGTAGGTTGTAATTTCACTGTTTTCAAAGAAATTTCAGAAATATATATAGAATTTCGCTTATTTTTGGAAATATTATTTTTTTAGGGTAGCTCTGCACTACATATAATTATGGGAGTAACGGCCAATGGAGAGCAAGACGGCCGTGACTTAGAAATTTTAGACGCCACCGATATTTTATTACAACATGGAATTGATATTGAGCTAAAAGATGGTAATGGATTCCAGGCTATTCAAAAATTATACAGAAATAAAAAGTAAGCTTTCAAATCACCATATTTTTTAAATGAAAGAGATGCGAAACACAGTCTTTTATGATATACGCCCTTTAACCCACCGAGGCATACTAGTAGAAAAAAAGTTCCCCGAGGCATAATACCCTTTCAGAAGGGTACAATTTGCACACTCACAGCACCAAAACGATTCATCCGATTTATAAAATTCTAATTGAACTATAATTTTGGGAACTTAATTTCAATATATAATTTTCAATAAATTGAAAAAAAAAGTATTTTATCTTTGAGTTGAAAAAAGTTGGTAAGTTGAGTCCTCGTCACATCAAAACTACTTATCTGGGCAAATTTTTCTCTGTTGGTGTATAATAATGAGAACCTCATTAATTGATTGTATTTTCTTAATCATCAAAATTTTAAAAATTCACGATAAAAAATGGACGTTTTTACTTGCAAATGTGTAAAAAAGAGCCCAATTATCGACGCCCACTCCCTTAAGGGACTATTCAAAGCATCTGATACTTCAACCTACGCATAGAAAATGGTTTTTAGTAGGCGTCCCTCAAACTACTAAAAAGCCGACTCCTCATTCATTTCTCATAATTTTTTCTTGTTATTTGCAATTTAGCTTCCAAATATGAATGAGCATCTCCGAGCGGTAGAAAATTTAAAAAAATTTGCCCCTAGTGGTCAAAACAGCGTATTTGGGAGCTTCACGCAAAAGCCTACTCCTCCTTGAAAATATATAGAAAATTTTCAATTTNTTTCAAACAAAAAGACGAAATAAAAGCTTTTTTTTATTTTTAGTAGAACCAAGCATAATTTATGTGCGTAGTTGTAATTTCACTGTTTTTCAAAGAATTTCAGAAATATATATAAGAATTTCGCTTATTTATTTGGAAAATAATTATTTTTTTAGGTAGCTCTGCACTACATATAATTATGGGGTAACGGCCACTGGAAGGCAAGACGGCCGTGACTAAGAAATTTTTTAGACCGCCAACCGTTTATATTTTATTACAACATGGAAATTGAATATCTGAGCTAAAAAGATGGTACTGGATTCCAGGCTATTCAAAAATATACAGAAATAAAAAGTAAGCTTTCCAATCACCATATTTTTTAAACTGAAAAGAGATGCGAACCACAGTCTTTTATGATATACGCCCTTAAACCCACCGAGGCATAACTAGTAGAAAAAACAGTTCCGCCGAGGCATAATACCCTTTCAGAAGGGTACAATTTGCACACTCACAGCACCAAAAGAATTCATCCGATTTATAAAATTCTAATTGAACTATACTTTTGGGGACTTAAATTTCAATATATAATTTTCACCATCAATTGAAAAAAAGTATTTTATCTTTGATTTGAAAAAGTCTGGTAGCTTGAGTCTCGTCCACATCAAAACTACTTATCTGGGCAAATTTTTCTCTGTTGGCTGTATAATAATTGAGAACTCCTCATTAATTGATTGTATTTTCTTATCATCAAATTTTAAAAATTCAACGAATAAAAAATGGACGTTTTTTACTTGCAAATGTGTAAAAAGAGCCCAATATCGACGCCCATCCTTAAGGGGAGTGGGTGTCGGTTTTTTTGAGCTTTATAGAATTAATTTTACTGATACATTACTATCGCGCTCTAAGATAAAGTTTGACCCAAGGAATCTCATGGTGGCAATTATTTTTTTTAAAACAAAAAAAACAATCTTAGAACAAACTAGAATTTTCAAAATTCGAATTTTTTTTTGCTTAACCCGCATAAAACCGTATTCCCCCATGATATGAACATTTTTTATTGGTGAATATGACCCCGAAAACGATGCATGACATTAAATTTACGGAAATGTCTTAATCGAGATTCTAGAAATTTCAATTATTTTTTAAGGCAAAAATGTTTAAACCTGATTATCGAATTTGACGCTGATTGGTTAAAATTGATTAGCTGCAGCCAACTTTTTGATCAGTGAAATCTCAGCTTCAATTGGTGGTACTTTTGTTCTGATCAGACGAACTTTTTTTTCGAACTTTTCATTTTCGGTTCACGTCATTCCATTTTCTAGAATTTTATTCAAAAAATTCCTTCTCATCAACGGTTTACCGCATTATATTTATCTACCTTATTTCGAAAAATGGCTTATTCTAAACATTCGTCTAAAGAGATTGAGTGTGAAGTCGAAAAACTGGCAAAATCCGGCGTTTAAGTGAGATTCTAGAAGAAAAAAAGTCAAAATCGAAAATATCCTTCTCATCACTTTTTTGTTCTCATTATTCGCTACTTGTGTAAATTTGAGACCTTTGTATGTGGGGTCCGAAAAGAAGAATAGATTTAAAACAAACGTTTAGTGCTCTAGAATACTCACCACCTGGTGGTGTGGATGTGACAAGTTGACTTTCGAGATGTGGTAATCGTTAGACGAAGGCTAGATCTACAAACAAGTATCCTAGATTTTTTAGCGACTGCGCTAGATTTAATCTGAGGCGTGATTGAACGGTACCAAAAAGCGCACCCACCCCTTAACCCACATACTCAGCGCTGGCCAATCTGGGCCAAGTGATTTGCGAGCCGCCCTGTTAATAAGTTTAACTTCTTTCGGATCAAAATTTTATCAAATCATCGCTGGTTTTTTGGAATTCCTTCTCTTTTGGCTGATATAATTTTTTCTCCTATCTTTTGTAGTTCGTTGAGATAGAAGCAAATGTTGTCGACCGAACTCGGGGACCAGAAAAAATTCAACGGAGATTTGAACTTGAAACATTAAAAAAAATGATTTTAAGATTATTATATGTGCAAAAAATGAAAAAAAATATTCTGAAATCTTAAAATTCTTTTTTTTGATTTTCACAATCAAATTTTGGTCGATTTTGCTTTCGAAAAAGAGTATTTCTTGAAAAAACATATAAATGATTATTATTTATTTTTGTGGAAAATAACAACTGAAGTGTCCAATACCTAAATAATTGTTAAATTGATACTGTTTTACTTTTGAAAACCTGGTAAAAGTCAGACACAAAAGACGCGCGCGAACGGGTCCCTTCATTTAATTTCTTTGGTTATTTTGTCGCACAAACTGTAATTAAAGGACCTTGCCGTTGTTATTAGAAGCCGAAAATACGCAGAAGGGTCTGATAACGCGGCACATTATCAGCCGGTAAATTTTTTATATTTGTATGATGAAACTGACTTTCATTTACCGTTTATCTCATTTAAGGTTTTTGACAAAGATTATGTTTTTAAAGGATATTATCTTATAGAAAAAATTAAATCGTAAAAAAACGAAAAAATATATTTTCATATTTTTTTCTATAAATAATTGTTGAAACTTTCGAATTAATAGTTGCAATTCGCTAACGTATACTTGGATAAAAATATGATTTTTAAAGTCAGGTGGCCAGATATGGGCCACCGCTGAGTAAGTCACTGTTTTTTGAACTTCTGAGTATGTGGGTTTTAGGGACTATTCAGCAGCATCTTGATTACTCAAACCTACGCATAGAAAATGGTTTTTAGGTAGGCGTCCTCAAACTACTAAAAAGCCCGACTCCTCATTCTTTCTCATCATTTTTTCTTGTTTTTGCAATTTAAGCTTCCAAATATGAATGAGCATCTCCGAGCGGTAGAAAATTTAAAAAAATTTTGCCCTAGTGGTCCAAACAGCGTATTTGGGCGCTTCACGGCAAAAGCACTACTCCCTTGAAAATTATATAGAAAATTTTCAATTTTACTCAACTCACCGCAAGCCGGATTAGGTCCGACACGGGTAACGCCTATTTTCCAATTTTCCTCTCCAAAGTCTCAGGAAGAAGCTTAGCTGATTTCTAGTTATTGGTGAAATTGCTGAATATAATTTTCTAAAACCTAGTTTTTTTGAAAAAATTTAAAATTCAGAAAAATCCTGCGAGGTTAGAAAAACTCAGTGACAAATTCTCTACAAAATAGGGTAATCAAACAAATTATCTGAGAAATTCCACATTATCGTCACCGCTTAATTTACCTTTAATTTCAACCTTCCGACAACCGACTTTTCCTTGAAAAAATCTCAGAACCCAAAAAAAATTAAAATGTGAAAAAACTTCGCAGGAAATTCTCAACAAAATAGGTTTATGATAAAAAATATAACGTTGGAAGCTGAGATATCGACGCCCCTCTTTCGACCTTAACAATCATATTATTTTTTCAGGGAAGTTTATGTTAGCATGAAATTTTTTGTTTTAACCAAATAAAGTTTTGAAAACTCGTGTCTTGTGTACACGGTACAAAACTGTGGCAAATGTATTGTCAAAAAGTGTGAATGCAACCCTATTGTTGCATAAAAATTCCTCCGTGCTAAAAATGCCTCTTTTGGGTGAACAATCTTGATTTTTAAAAATTGAATAAAAAACGCAAACTATTTTTTGGTCTTTAGATAAAAAAAGTTCTCACACTAGTAAGGCCCTTAAGTACTGTAAAGGGTACACAAAATGAAAATTTATATTTTTGTAAAATATTTTAACCTCCTCCACCCCAGAAACGAGAACTTCGCTTCACACCCAAAAGCCTATCTGAAGGCACTACTTTGAGCGCTTTATCACGGGAAAACTGGGAAAGTGTCAATTTTACTATTTCTTTTACAGATTGAGATCAAGGATATAATTAAGTGAATAACACATAACATTTTTAATTTCGAAGTCTGTGAAACTGGATAACTGCGAGAGAAAAAGAGAGGTTCACTCACCTTTTATTCTTGGAAAACATACATTTTTACAATGAATATAAGTTACAAATTTACAAGTGAAACTCTAGCTATTTATAGCTGGTCTCAGATTTGAAATATGATATCTCGATCACTTAAAAAACAATTATTCATATCGCCGGCGCGTCAAAATATATCCAGTAAAATGTGAAAAATATTGCTATCAGCTGACAACTCAAAATCATTACCACCTCTGTTCTACACTTGAATCGATTTGTCTTTGTCGGCTTTATTTGGGTTAAATTGCCAGTTGGGTTCATTCTTTCGGAAAATAATTTTTTGAAAATTTTTTTTTTCATTATTTTGAGTTTCATAAAATCACTTGTGAAAAATTATTCTTCGTATAGAGACTGCAGAACAAATAAACTAACATCCAAAGAATCCTCAAATACTTTCCTAAAAACTGGTTTCCTAAGAATTTTGATATTATTTATCGTTTTCACACAATTAATTTTGTAAGAAATTTTGGCGAAAATCCTAAAAAAAAAGTAGGAAAAAAATATTTTTCGAACGGCTAATCGTATAAATTTTCAACACTATTTTGGAAATGAAATGCAAATTCTATGATGCATTTGAATGTAGGTCTGTGACGATGTTATTTCTGCGCCGTTTTGGCCCCCGAAAATTTTTTTTGCTTCAGATAGTCAAAGGGTGTGAGGTGGTTAAGCATGTACTAGTATATTTTAGGTTTCTGCCTAATTTCTATGCTAAATATACCGACGCGATTTTTTAATATCTTTATTTAAGCGTTCATGACGACACCGTTATTTCTGCTATAAATTTGATGAAATCCAAAGGAAATTTGGCTATGGGATTACCATGGGCCTCTATCCATGTGCCGCTTATCGGAGAACTAAATATTCTTCCATCAATCCAACTCGGCTGGAGTAGACCTGCAGTCCAGGCGGTTATTGATGGATTACCAAAAGATGGCAAAGAAGGCCCAGAGGTACGAATGAACGAACTAGAAGAAATAATTCGAAATCAGTCGATGGAATTGGCGGAAAAGAAAGAAGTTATAAAAGGTATTTTCTCTAAAATAACTCTAAATTTTTATAAAAAATGGTCATGTTTTGCTCTCTATCGGCAACAGTAGTCATTTTCGTTTTTTCTTGATATCGATTGAACCTATAAGCAAAATATTGTTGAAATTGGGAAACTTTAAAAAACGATCATAGCTGGCGCTGGAGAGCAAAATGTTAGCATTTTCCAGTTGGTTCTTATTAAACTTAGATCAGGTTTTTCAAGATACCCCAGATTTCTGGGTGAGATAGTTCGAAGCTGGATCATACGATCTTTCTAAAATTTTGGTTGATAATATAACGTCTTAAACTACGTGACGCTACATCTGCCGTTTTTCGATCCAGTTTTAACCAGACAAAATATCGGTTTTCCTCTAGAAAACATCGAAATTTCTGGTAAAAACGAAAATATAAAAACTTCTTACTTTCTATAGAAACATATGTCAGTTTTAACCTTCAGCGAGTGTCAAAGTTCACTTTTAAAATTTTTGAATCCCTAGTTTTTTGACCCACTTTATGTGAAAATTAAGAGCCTTGAATCGCACAATTATTATTTTATTTTCAGCTATGAAAGAAGTTAATGATTTAACAAATGCTGAAAATAAACTACACGTATCAAGAATGAATGAAAAAGTACTGGAAGTGAAAGACCTCAAAAAAGACTTAAATACATTCCAAGCTTCATCCGAAAAATTTAAGACAGAAGCTGCAAATGTTAATCAGCTTTTAGACGAAGCTTTAAATCACGTGAAAGGTACGTAAAGTAAAGAGTTAAAAATATATTTACAATAAAATATACAAAAATTCATCATGAATAATAAAATTTGGAGTTTGTAGGTAACATAATTTTTTTTTATTGTCACGGACATTTTGATTATATTTTATTGCCAAATAACGTAATATTGACGTTGTTGTATGCTGCATACAGTATGCAACAATCCGTTTGCAAATATATTGCGATTGAATTCAATTCGATCTTGAAATACCACACAAAAACATGTTTTTTGATTTAAATTCGGTTTTTTCAAAAATACTGCATGACTTTTTTGATTAGTTTCTATTTTTGCTTTCGCCGCCTGCACACTTTTGTGGGTCAATCAATATTTTTAAAAATACCAATGTTATGAGATCATGAAGTTCTACCAGAATCTGATCACCTATTTATATTTAAAATTTGCTTGTTCAGAAGTTGAAACACAAAATGAAGAGTTAAAACTAACTGTTGAAGTCATTGAAAATAAGGTCGAAAAAGTTGTGACAATCGAAAAAGAATGTAGTTGTGATGAAGAAAATCACTTGATTGCTGGACAAAAAAATGAAATTGAATCAGCAAAATTAAAGCAAAAAGCCGACGAGGCGATTTTCACCGATAAAATTAGCGAGAGCGTTTTAAAAATTGGCGCCTTAGAATTTCAAATTACAGAGATAAACGTTATTGCAGAAAATAAAGTAAATTCGATGAAATCTGAAATGGAAGCAAAAATTACTGAGATGAAAACTGAAGAATCGAAAACTAATGATGAAGAACTTTTAAAATTAATGGCTGAAAACGTAAATCTTAAAGATTCAAACTCTAAATTATCGGAGGAAAATTTGGAAATTACGACGTCGTTGGAAAATTTGAAAATTTCAGACGAAAATTCAAAACTTTTAGAAAAATCGAGTACAAATGAAGAAATTTTTACACTTTCAGCTAAAGTCGCTACATTGACTGAAGAAAATGAAAAATTATCGGAGGAAAATTTAAAAATTAATACTTTGTTGGAGAATTCAAAAATTTCAGAACAAAATTCCAAACTTAAAGATAAATCAACTACAAATGAAGAAATTTCAACACTGTCATCAAAAATTGCTACATTGACCGCAGAAAATGAAAAGTTGACAAAAGCAGATGAATCACATTTAAAAGCTTTGAAGGAATCTAATGACGAATTTATTAATCTGAATAATGCCCTTAAAACAAGCATCGATGAATGTATTGTTGAACAAACGTCATTTAAATCAGCATATTTGAAAAGTGAAAATGATTTGAAGGGAAAAATTCTAGAGATTGATAGTGTTAATAATGACCTGTTTGCTGAAAATAATCAATTAAAAACTGAGATTTCTTCAAACAAAGTCGAGGTGAATAACTCGAAATGTGAAAATAGTGATATTTCAAAATTAGAAGAAGAATTGGAGGAACTGATAAAAGAAAAAAGAATCGTCACTTTAACTGGATTACAGGTGATTATTTTGGCGGTGGTATTTTTATCTTACACTATACCAAAGTTGTTTTTCGTTTTATGCAATTTTAAAAACACCTAAAAATGGTTAACCATTACTTTAGTCTTTTTTCTTGACGATTAATCGTAACAATATATTCCCAAACAGATTTTTGGATTCAACAGCCAAGCAAAAGAAAAAATTGTAGACTAAAATTGTTTGATTCTTCACCAGATGTCTGGTAATACCGGAAATTTTTAAAGTCGATCCTGAGAAAACCACACATTCTTCGAAGACAATTTTGGACGACATGAACTTCTTTTATGCCAAAACTTTTGCAATTTTTATGTAATTTGACACTTCTCAAGGAATTAAATTACAGTTTGTTCATCTTTTAAGTCCGAGGATAGATGGACTTGGAAATATACTTACCTGGGTATTTTTTCAAGAGAAAATGATTGACAATTTAATTTTTGTCATATGACACCTCTGAAGGCGTCAAATAACTATAAAATTCTGATGAAAAGTACATATTTCCAAAAATGGCCACGAAGGATGTTTTTCCTTGCCTGTTGGATGATAAAATCAGTTTGCGAATATCTTGTTCCGTTCTCAAAGAGCAGACTATTACCTTATTCCTTAAGAATTTATCAAAATAGCAAAAACAATAATTATTTTTAGTTTTTATCTGCTGCATTTTTCATCTATATTTTACGAAAAATATGTTGTCAATCCAAATCTATAGAAATTGATGATATTGAATTAGAAACTCAGGTATGTCATTATTTAACCATTCACGAAAATGATTCAAACCAATTAATTTAAATCAATTATTAAAATCATTTACGAAAGTATTTAACACACAAATACGTAAAAGTTGAAACCTAGTTAGTTTAAAAAATAATAGCTTTAGATTTTCACAAAAATTAGCTTTTTTTAATTTGCATTACTTTGTAAGTATAGTATATTCCTCATAATAATAAAATACCTGGACCCATAAAAATGGCAAATTACGGTTGTGACTGGAATTAATTTAAAAAAATGTTATTTTTTGGCTTGGCTCGTCATGACGTGTCATTTTCAAGTTTTTCATACTGTAGTTTTCTTCTAAGGCCAATAGACCAAAACCTACGCTTTTGCATTATATTTTATTATAATTATATTATATCCATTATTTTTAGATAAAATGTGACTCCGTAGTACTGGTAGGTCCCGTGCGAAAGTAGCTTTCTTCATCATGAGAAGAAATCACCATGAAGAGCTCTGGGTCACCAGCGACGTATGGACCATAGGTCTATGGTGTTTTGTGAATTTATGATGAAGAAAACTACTTTTTGGCGGGTAAGCAGGTACTTTTCTATTTTGACTCGCGGGCCGTCCGTTTAAAGTCATATAGCTACCTGTAAAGGAGAAATATTGAGAAATTGTTGAGCCAATATAACTAATTTTATCTATAAGCAGGGGGGGGCATAGTTGCCGAAGTGCTTTTGTGGCAGCTAAAATTCGGCAGATAGTGAGGAGGCGACCCCTTTTGGGTACCCGGGGCCTATAGTAACAGGGAAATTTCGATTTGGCTAAAGCAGAATTGGTCGATTTTGGCGGTAGGTTATAGTATTCGGCAATATTGGCAAGTGTTAGGCTAATGGGGGTGTCCGCAGATAGTTTGTCCCGCATTTCGCCTCGCCTGTAGAAATGTTTGATGGAAACTTTAACGAGCTAGACAGAAAATATCTTTGACGGAAGAAAACTTGTCTGCCGCTTAGTAAATGTTAACGATGTGACGCGCAGAGCGGGTTTCCGCGACCTATTGAAAAACTAGAGCCTAAAGATAGTTAGGTGGCAAGGGTTATCTAGTCTGGACGTTCGCCTTCCGATAAGTGGCCTGCCGCTTCGGAACCTGCGTGGTGGGGAGTGGTGGACGAATATATTATGCGGATGGAAGTATGCTCGGGTGCTCTTATACCGATGTGATCCTCCACGCCTATGTTTTGGTCTGTTCTGGTCTTGCGATTATATCGGCACGACTCGATTGTTGTGGAAGCGGCCGTGGCGGTTGTAGGCATACGTCCGGTCAGGGGGTTTTAGGGTACTCATCGCTGTTGACTAATTGAGGTCTAGGAAGTTTAAGACATGATTTCGTGGACCGCGATTGTCCATATAGCATTATACCCTCGTCGGCTGTAACGTGACGCAATAAGTAGTGTCCGTTTTGTGTAAGGTCGAAGTCAACCGGATAAGAGATCCGTTGCACTTGAATGGCTTATTTCGGTGGTTAGTCTTCGTGTTTAAAAGTTCTAGGTCGGGCCGTTGGGTTTTGTGCTCCGGGTGGCCAGGGAGGGGGGGCGGGCGGGCGGGCGCGGATTTTCCAGATATTGGCGCGGTTTTGGAACCTCGCAGGACATGAGGTGCGCCTTGTTAGCGCTCCGGATTCGAGCGTCGTGCCATGAGTTTCTGACAAGTGTAAAGTACGGAGTCACATTTTATCTAACAATAATGGAGTGGGAAAAGAGAGGCAGTATGGGATGGGCCGGAGGACTGCGGGTGAACGGGGTGCGCAGGGTTGTAGGTGATAAAGATTCTTCTGTTGTAGTCGTGTGTTGTTTACGGCTGTGAGTGTTGTTGCTGTTGATGGCGCGGTGTGGCGCGATATTATAGAGGACTAAAATATAATGAAAGCGTAGGTTTGTCTTATTGGGCCTTGGGAAGCATAACTACAGTTTGAAAAGTGTGAGAATGACCGTGAGCGGTGTGGTCGGTGCGGTGGTGATTGTTGGGGAGGCGTGGCCGGTCATGACGAGCCAAAGGCAAAAAATAGACATTATTGTGTTTAAAAATTAATTCCAAGTCAGCCAACCGTAATTTGCTCACTTTTTATGGGTCCAGGTAATTTTATTATTATTGAATGAGGAATACTAAGCTATACTGTACAAAGTAATGCATAAAATTACGGAAACGGGAAGCGTGAATTTTTGGTGAAAATCTACAAAATGCTATTCATTTGTGTTAAGACAGGACTGTGGTTTCAAACTTTTACGTCTTTGGTGTGTTAAAACTATTTTTCGTAATGCTCCGGGATTTTAATAATTTGATTTAACAATTAGATTGGTTTGACAATCATTTTGTCGCGTGGAATGGTTAAGAATAATGACATAAGCCTGGAGTGTTCTAATTCAATATCGATTCAATGTTCGCTATACGATTGGATTGACAACAAGCAATATTTTTTCGTAAAAATATAGATGTAAGGGGAAGTGCAGCAGATAAAGCAACTAAAAATAATTATTGGTTTATTGGGCTATGAGGTGCAGTGGAGGGAGCAGGATTAAAGTTCTGTAAGTGTAGCTTTTTTTTTTAATAGACCCGACCGCTACTCAGTTCATTTACTCCTCGAAGACCATACGTGAGATATGGACCAACGCGCACGGTTTTTTCTGCTTTATGTGTAGGCCAAGTAAATTTGTGGCGCTTAAAATTTTTTGTTTTTATTATGGTTAACCGGTTCACACGGTAATTGAATGTTTCCATAACCACGGTTTAACAATCTTTTTCGCAAGTATAATCAATGCAAGTGATGTTATATGGGTAGGAACAGTCGCGCCGCTGTGGCTGTGGTTTAGGCGGGTAGTATTTTCAAATAGAAACATTTTTGGCCTTAAGTGTATTGTTGACATGTGGCATCCTGGAAGAGGTGTCAAATTACACCTTTTAGGTATAGCGGCGACTGAAAAACGAGAAAATTTTTATGTGAGATATAGGGATGACAGTTTGGGTCGTTTTCAAAGAGAAATGGTTTTGGGCATTGGATTTATTTTGATATAGTGCACGCCGGTGGTCTGTGGTCGGGCGGTGTCGCCTGTCGAAAGTCGAAAGTGTAATTACACTTTTTTAGGTATCGAGGCTGAAAAACAGAAGATGTTTGATGTGAGATGATACTTTCGGGGTCGTGTTTTCAAGAGAAAATTGTTGGCATATTTATTTTGATATATAGAACCGCCTCTAACGACGCTCAAAAGGTGTCAATTACATTTTAGGGTATCGGCTGAAAACAGAAAGAATGTTTATGTGAGAGATAAATGTCTCACTGGACAGATTCGGGTCGTTTTTCAAGAGAATATTTTGGCAATATGTTATTTTGATATAGTGACACCAGGTGCCAAGGGTGTCAATAGACCAGACTTTTTAGGTATCGGATGAAAAAATTATTCGAATCTGTTATGTGAGGATTTTCGGGGTTATTTGTTCAGATTTTTTTTTGGCAAATAGGTAATTTGAGCATATGGAGACTTGATCATGTTTAACAATATCGTCACACGTAAATAAAAAAAACCAAGCGAGATAAATGGTTGTGTGGATAATCGGCGCATATAAGTTGTTTGGTGCTAAGAATATAGCCGTTTTGTACAGTTTGAGCTGGTGATGGTGCATCCTACTTTTATGTGGCCTTTTTTGGAAAATTTACCGCATCTCAAGAATATAACCTCCTAAAATTACAAAAAGAAAATATTTTTTTTTACCCTCTTGTTTTTCATTTTGAATTTTCGGCAAGCTTCGTTAATTGTGGAAATTTATCCTGTTTTGTTCAGTTGATAAATGTTTGCAAAAATGCTTGCAAAACGTTTCTGTTTTTGAAAGCAGGAAATAGAACCGAGCTCAGAAAATACAGGGACATATCTTTCAAACTAATTTTCCATTCACATTTATAAGCGTCGCTTGTCAATAACTAGCTTGACAGACATATGAAGGCTTTTTTCGGCAACGCAATAAAGTTGATTAAAAGTAGAATTAAAATGGGTAGGCTTTAAATTAAAACTTCAGTGGTTGACTTACAAAGACAGCCTTAATAAAAATTTTGTGAAAAGTTTAAAGGGTTAAAGGTGGTAGTACAGTTAAGTACGCTATTTAGGTAGCAGTTAATTCATTCCTACAGGTATAATGATAGTTTTAAGAGAAGTTAATGCAAGTAACTTTTAAACCGTGCAGGTCAGGCAGATGTTCGTTTAGAAAGGTCATCTTAACTGAAAAATAAAGGGTAAATAAACCTTTCCTGCAGATGTGTAGTTTAGCGCGGTTAAATGCCTTTTTTGCAAAAAAGAACATCATTGTTTTTGATAAAGAATTTTCTGTTCATAACTTCTTTAGGTTGTTCCGAAGTCAACAATTCTTCTTTCAACTTGTTGAGCAAAAAATAAGAATAATGATGTCAGTTTTTTTCCGCTTGACATATTAAAAATGATCGAAAAATTTGCAAATTATCGACATAAACACATGAAATGTTTTTCAGCCGATTCTTCCTAAAAAAGAAAGTGTAATTGGACACGTGGCCTTTGACACACATGACATAAATGGTTTGATTGCCGCAAAGATTTTATTGAAAAAACTACCGCGAAATGTTTATTCTCAAATCCACATTTATATGTATTGTAGCCGATTGTAAAGAGTAAATTTGACAGCCGTTTGAGGTGTCATATAGTCAAAAAATAATGCCAAAAATTTTTCTTGGGAATAAACCGACCCCGAGAATGTATTATCGTTCACATCAAACATTTTGGCTGGTTTTTCAGTCTATACCTAAAGCAAGTGTATGATTTGACACCGCGTTTCAAGGTGTCACATGTCAAGAAGTAATTATGCCAAATGAATTTTCTTTTGAAAAACTACCCGCTAACACTGTATCTTCCCTATAAATATTGCTTGATTATGCTCGAAAAAGAATGTTAACCCGGGTTTTGGAACACTCAATTACGCCGGTGAAGGACCGGTTACCAGTAATAACAAAAAATTTTAGCGCCAACAAATTTACTTGGCTACAATCATAACAGAAAACCGTTTGTTTCATATCTGGTAATGCGTTCTTCGGAGAAATGACACTGAGTAGGGTGGGTTCTTTAAAAAAATTATGTTTGGTATTTAAATTCGTAAAGGAATAAGGTAATAGTCTGCTCTTTGAGAACGGAACAAGATATTCGCAAACTGATTTTATCATCCAACAGGCAAGGAAAAACATCCTTCGTGCCCATTTTGTTGGAAATATTTACTTTTCATCAGAATTTTATAGTTATTTGAACGCCTTCAGAGGAGGTGTGCATAATGACAAATTAAATTGTCAATCATTTTCTCTTGAAAAAATACCCAGGTAGTATATTTCCAAGTCCATCTATTCTGGACTTAAAAGATGAACAAACTGTAATTTAATTCCTTGAGAAGTGTCAAATTACAAGTAAAAAATGTGCAAAAGTTTTGGCATAAAAGAAGTTCATGTCGTCCAAAATTGTCTTCGAAGAATGTTGTGTTTTCTCAGGATCGACTTTAAAAATTTCCGGTATTAACCAAGACAATTGGTGAAGAATCAAACAATTTGTAGTCTACAATTTTTTCTTTTGCTTGGCTGTTGAAGTCGATTTGCAAATCTGTCTTGGCAGAATATATTGATCTGTTTTGGACACTGCATATTGTTACGATTAATCGTGCAAGAAAAAGACTAAGGAGTAATGGTTAACCATTTTTAGGTGTTTTTTAAATTGCATAAAACGAAAAACAACTTTGGTATAGTGTAGGATAAAAAAATCACCGCCAAAATAAATCACCTGTAATCCAGTTAAAGTGACGATTTTTTTCTTTTATCAGTTCCTCCACAATTCTTTCTTCTAATTTTGAAATATCACTATTTTCACATTTCGAGTTATTCACCTCGACTTTGTTTGAAGAAATCTCAGTTTTTAATTGATTATTTTCAGCAAACAGTCATTAATTAACACCTATCAATCTCTAGAATTTTTCCCTTCAAATCAATTTTCACTTTTCAAAATATGCTGTTTAAATGACGTTTGTTCAATCAATACATTCATCGATGCTGTGTTTAAAGGGCATTATTCAGATTAATAAATCGTCATTAGATTCCTTCAAAGCTTTTAAATGTGATTCATACTGCTTTGTCAACTTTTCATTTTCTGCGGTCAATGTAGCAATTTTGATGACAGTGTGTGGAAATTTCTTCATTTTGTAGTTGATTTAGTCTTTAGTTTGGAATTTTGTTCTGAAATTTTGTGATTCTCCAACAAGTATTAATTTTTAAATTTTCCTCCGATAATTTTTCATTTTCTTCAGTCAATGTAGCGACTTTAGCTGAAAGTGTAAAAATTTCTTCATTTGTACTCGATTTTTCTAAAAGTTTTGAATTTTCGTCTGAAATTTTCAATTGTTCCAACGACGTCGTATTTCCAAATTTTCCTCCGTCGAGATTTAGAGTTTGAATCTTTTAAGATTTACGTTTTCACGCATATAATTTATAAAGTTCTTCATCATTAGTTTTCGATTCTTCAGTTTTCATCTCAGTAATTTTTGCTTCCATTTCAGATTTCATCGAATTTACTTTATATTCTGCAATAACGTTTATCTCTGTAATTTGAAATTCTAGGGCCAATTTAAAAACGCTCTCGCTAATTTTATCGGTGAAAATCGCCTCGTCGGCTTTTTGCTTTAATTTTTGCTGATCTGAATTTCATTTTTTTTTGTCCAGCAATCAAGTGTGATTTTCTTCACACACACTACATTCTTTTTCGATTGTCACAACTTTTTCGACCTTATTTTTCAATGACTTCAACAGTTAGTTTTGACTTCATTTTAGTGTTTCAACTTCTGAACAAGCAATTTTAAATATAAATGGGTGATCAGATTCTGGTAGAACTTCATGATCTCATACATTGGGTATTGGTTTTTTAAAATATTGATTGAACCACAAAATGTGCTGGCGGCGAAAGCAAAAATAGAACTAATCAAAAAAGTCATGCAGTATTTTTGAAAAAGAACGAATAGTTAAATTCAAAAAAAACATGTTTTTGTTGTGGTATCAGATCGAATATGAATTCAATCGCAATATAATTTGCAAACGGATTGTTGCATACTGTATGCAGCATACACAAACGTCAATATTACGGTTATTTGGCAAAAAATATAATCAAAATGTCCGTGACAATAAAAAAAAATTATGGTTACCTACAAACTCCAAATTTTATTATTCATTGAAGAATTTTTGTATATTTTTATTGTAAATATATGTTTAACTCTTTACTTTACGTACCTTTCCACGTGATTTTAAAAGCTTCGTCCTAAAAGCTGATTAACATTTGCAGCTTCTGTCTAAATTTTCGGATGAAAGCTTGGAATAGTATTAAGGTCTTTTTTGAGGTCTTTCACTTCCAGTACTTTTTCATTCATTCTGATACGTGTAGTTTATTTTCAGCATTTGTTAAATCATTAACTTCTTTCATAGCTGAAAATAAAATAATAATTGTGCGATTCAAGGCTCTTAATTTTCACATAACGTGGGTCAAAAAACTAGGGATTCTCAAAAATTTTTAAAAGTGAACCTTTGACACTCGCTGGGTTAAAACTGACATATTTTCTATAGAAAGTAAGAAGTTTTTATATTTTGCGTTTTTTACCGAAATCTCGATGTTTTCTAGAGGAAAACCGATATTTTGTCTGGTTAAAACTGGATCGAAAAACGGCAGATGTAGGTCACGTAAAGCCGTTATATTACAACCAAAATTTTAGAAAGATCGTATGAATCCAGCTTCGAACTATCTCACACCCAGAATCTGGGGTATCTTGAAAACCTGATCTAAGTTTATAATAAGAACCAACTGGAAAAATGCTAACATTTTGCTCTCCAGCGCCACTATGATCGTTTTTAAAGTTTCCCAATTTCAAACAATATTTTGCTTATAGGTTCAATCGATATCAGAGAAAAAACGAAATGACCACTGTTGCGATAGAGAGCAAAAACATGACCATTTTGTTATAAAAATTTAGAGTTATTTTAGAATGAAAAAATACCTTTTATAACTTCTTTCTTTTCCGCCAATTCCATCGACTGATTTCGAATTATTTCTTCTAGCGTTCGTTCATGTCGTAACCTCTGGGCCTTCTTTGGCCATCTTTTGGTAATCCACAATAACCGCCTGGACTGCAAGGTCTACTCCAGCCGAGTTGGATTGATGGAAGATATTTTAGTTCTCCGATACAACGGCACATGGATAGAGGCCCATGTAATTCCCATAGCCAACATTCCTTTGGATTTCATCAAATTTATAGCAAGAATAACGGTGTCGTCATGAACGCTTAAATAAAGAATATTAAAAAATCGCGTCGGTATATTTAGCATAGAAATTAGGCAGAAACCTAAAATTACTAGTACATGCTTAACCACCTCACACCCTTTTGACTATCTGAAGGCAAAAAAATTTTCGGGGGCCAAAACGGCGCAGAAATAACATCGTCACAGACCTACACATTAAATGCATCATAGAATTTGCAATTTCATTTCCAAAAATAGTGTTGAAAACTTTTATACGATTAGCGTTCGAAAAATATTTTTTCCTACTTTTTTTTTTAGATTTTCGCCCAAAATTTCTTACAAAATTAATTGTGTGAAACGATAATAAATATTCAAAATTCTTAGGAAACAGTTTCTTTAGGAAAGGTATTGGAGGATCTTTTGGATGTTAGTTTATTTGTTCTGCAGTCTCTATACGAAGAATAATTTTTCACAAGTGTTTTTATGAAACTCAAAATAATGAAAAAAAAAATTTTCAAAAATTATTTCCGAAAGAATTGAACCCACACTGGCAATTTAACCCAAATAAAGCCGACAAAAGACAAATCGATCAAGTGTAGAACATAAGGTGGTAATTGATTTTGAGTTGTCAGCTGATAGCAATATTTTTCACGATTTTACTGGATATATTTTGACGGCGCGGCATATTGAATAATTGTTTTTTTAAGTGATCGAGATATCATATTTCAAATCTGAGACCAGCTATAATAGCTAGACGTTTCAACTTGTAAATTTGTAACTTATATGTCATTTTGTAAAAAGTGTATGTTTCCAAGAAAATAAAGGTGAGGATGGAGTAGAACCTCTTTTTTCTCTCGCAGTTATCCAGTTCACAGACTTCGAAATTTAAAATGTTATGTGTTATTCACTTAATTATATTCCTTGATCTCAATCTGTAAAGAAATAGTAATTGATATCTTTCCCAGTTTCACCGTGATAAGCGCTCAAAGTAGTGCCTTCAGATAGGCTTTTGGGTGTGAAGCGAAGTTCTCGTTTCTGGGTGTGAGGAGGTTAAATATTTTACAAAAATATAAATTTCATTTTGTGTACCCTTACAGTGTAAGGGCCTTACTAGTGTGAGAACTTTTTTTATCTAAAAGACCAAAAAATAGTTTGCGTTTTTATTTCAATTTTTAAAATCAAGATTGTTTCACCCAAAAAGAGGCATTTTAGCCACGGAGCGATTTGTAATGCAACAATAGGGTTGCATTCACACTTTTTGACAATACAATTTGCAACACAGTTTTTGTACCGTGTCACAAGAGCACGGAGTTTTTTACAAATCCTTATTATTTGGTTAACAACAAAATTTCATGCACTGATAACCTTCCCTGAAAAAATGAATATGATTGTGTACAGGTGAGAGTGGGGCGTGCGATATCTTCAGCTTTCACGGTATATTCTGTTATCATAAACGCTATTGTTGTTGAGAATTTCCTGCGAAGTTTTTTTCACATTTATTTTTTTGTGGTTTCTGAGGATTTTTCAAGGAAAGAGGTCGCGGTTTTTNCGCGAAAAGTAGTTTTCTTCATCATAAATAAAACACCATAGACTATGGTCCATAGTCTGTGGACCAGAGTCTATGGTGTTTTTTATGATGAAGAAAAGTACTTTTCGCGGTACAGTACTTTTTATTTTGACTCGGGCCATCCGTTTAAAGTCATTCTACTGTAGTTAAAACCCTATTTTTCAGACAAAAAGTATTGCACAGTTCACCTAAACATAATTTGAAAAACTTTTGCGCCTTTTGAAAAATATTCTGACGAAATTCTTTTTGATGAAGGAAGTTCCTTCAAAGGAAACCAAGGAAAATTTTATGACTGAAAATATTTCTGAAGAAAAAATGTTTTCTCTGACGAAGTTTTAGACAATTTTATGGTAAAAGCCTAATTTTGTAGGATCAGCATGCTAATAGCATGCTATTTCAGTCTAAATTTGTAATTGGACACCAACGATTTTAGATTTTTGTTATTTGATTTTATAAGTACTGACATTTTATACTATGAAATGTTTTATGTACGAAATGTTTAACTCTTACAAACAAAATCACTGAAGATTTATAAAAAAAACTTTCACATTATTCGTCTTGCAATTAATTGTCTTTCATATTTATGACACAATATACTATAGTATATATCACGTGGCCCACCGGTCTATATTTGCTGGTTTTTACTTTTCTAGCTCAAACCAAGCATGGTTTCAAAAATCAGCAAATATAGACCAGTAGGCCTAAGAAAGAAGAGAGATTGTCTCGAATTATTATGGTTTTGTAATATGAAAAGAGTACAGTTGGACAACGTTTTTTCTACTCTTTAGAATTCTGAATTCATTAACGAAAGCAACCTTCTAATTACAAGTTATTCACAAAAAATGTTAATAAAACTGCTGTCTATTATGATTCGTGTTTTTATTTGTGTTTAATTGCATTATTATTAATGACTTAAGATTTCAAAATCAAAGTAAAGACTAAGGCTTGATTGTTTTTAACTAAACATATTTTAGTAA
The DNA here is from genome assembly GCA_004367855.1 of Oikopleura vanhoeffeni. Taxonomy (NCBI): domain Eukaryota; kingdom Metazoa; phylum Chordata; class Appendicularia; order Copelata; family Oikopleuridae; genus Oikopleura; species Oikopleura vanhoeffeni. Next base: position 299,606 of record SCLH01000530.1, on the reverse strand, counting down.
TTATCTATACATATATTTGAAATGACCAACAGGGCCATTAATTTAATAACACTCACCGTATATAATGAGTTGAATTGGGTAATTGGATTTTGAATTGAAACAAAATTCACCAATTTATAAACTCGTACCGATCCTATACACAGAACACTTTTCTCCCAATTAAACTTTCGAATTTTAACTTACACAATTAAAGAATTATATATTACAATGTAGCTTCTAAGGGGTACCTAACAACGGTCGCAGATTAGTCAACGGCGCAGTTGAAACGCTAGGACAAACGGCCGATTTGTACAACGGCCTTTGACAACGCTACTGCCCTAACTACAGACGGCCCGATTATGTACAACGGCCGTTTGATGTAACATCGGCCCGGATGTACAACAGGCCCTGATGTCAACGGCCCTGTTGTACAACGGCCCTGATGTTAGCACCCTTGATGTACAACGGCCTGAATGTACAACGGCCCTGAGAATTTGAAAATTAAACCCTACCTATTGACCACGGCCCTAAAATTTGAAATCAAACTTGTACATCCAGGGCCGTTGTACAAAGTGTTAACTTCAGAAAATTAGGGCCGTTGTAATCAGCGTGTAAATATGTTTGGTATTTAACTTAAACAATTAGGGCCGTTGTACAATAGGTAGGATTAATTTCAAAAATTCAGGGCCGTTGCTACAATAGGTGGTATCATGTTCAAAACATTACGGTGCAACAGGCCCGTTGTAACAGTCGGACACAAGGCTTATCAGGCCGCTACAAAAGCCCGTTGTAGCAAGAGTTACAAATGCGTTTAAGGGCCGTTGTGAACATCAGGGCGTTGTACACCAGGGCCGTTGTACAACAGGGGCCTTGTAATCAGGCCGTCTGATTAGGCTATCTAGGCCGTTGTACAATGGCCGTTTGTACTAGGTGTAACACGGCCGTTGTACATAACGGTCCGTGTTACAGTATCGGCCGTTGTACAAGGCCGAGTACAATAATCGGCCGTTGTACTGGCTTCTACGTACCCCTTCCTTTTATTCTTAAGCTGAAGCAAAAGTATAGATAACTGGGTAAATTTTTTTGGGATCGATATCTTGCATAGGACGAAGGACTGTAATACAGTATACTTATACTTTTAATAAGACCCACAAATTCGTGTTTACCCTTCAAAACAAAAATTTAGAAGTTTAATTGGTAGCTATCTGTAACCAGTATTGTTGAAAAAGCCTCGATAAACGTTGATACCATCCTAAAACAGGCCCTTTGTCAATCGGTGGTTCCTTCCCCAAAATTGCCATCCTTTTCAACTTCAAAAACTGTTCATCCGTAAGATTAGAGAGCTTTATTATTGAGAATCTGTAGACATGTCAAATTGAATTCAAAACCGATATCATCTCATGAAACTATCTAACAGTTAATTTTTGCAAAAGCATTTTAACTCAGACTTGGTTAGAGTATCGTTTAATTTTAACTGTACACTTGATTGCCTTCTGTTGAGATGAATTAGCCAGAAAATTCTAGATCAAAATCAACGCACAGGAAATTATGTTATCCAGTTTGCAATTGAAGAAAAAAGACAGTGTAAAGAACTTATTCTTTTTTACAAATAGACTTATATTACCTCTGAAATCGAAGTGATCCATAAACCAACAAAGTTTTTTGTTGGGTCATTTCCTACCCGTGCCAAAAATAACTGGAGGTAACGGCTGAATAGAACCCATCAAACATTTTTTGCTCTCCAATGTCGACTAATTCTGTCGTGGCACGATAGTTTTCAATAATTTGACACCTTCTTTCATTTGGCGAAATACATTCTGGGCGGTGTTCTGGAGCACATGAAATTGATTTTGATAGCGACGGCCTCGGAAAGCCGCGCTACAAATTTCTCTTCATAATCTTTTAAATATTGGAGTACTTTTTCCATTCTACAAAATAAGAGACTAAGGTAGCTAATTTTTAGTATACCCAACTCATTTCTCCATGCCATTTTTTAACGACGCAAGATGATTCGACAAAAACGAAAAGATAATTATGACCCCTCTAGAAGTGTCATATGAAAAAAAGTTTATTTTGAAACATTTTTACTGAAAAACTTTCTTGGTATCGTATTTCGATCAAATACCACTTCTTTAAAATGTCAGAGTTTCACTTAAAGCCTACTACGTCCTATTCATCAGTTCGAGAGAAACGTCCGACCTTCCATCGAAATATCATCGAGCACTGAAATGGGCATAAAAAGGCTCTAAATCCAACTACTAGTAACAACTTATCCCTGATTTTACGACAGAAACTTAAAATTTTCTGAAAATTATACACTGGAACGAACGCGCAAAACAGTTCTGCTCAAATCCTAATTTTTGTTTGTTCGGAAACATAGATTCAAATTCTCGAGAATCTCAAAATTATCCACAAAAAAAAATTTTCAAATCTCAATTTAAATACTTTTTGGTGAAAATGAGAAATACAAAAGAGTGTTTCTGCAATCTAGATCTATATAAAATTTTTTCTATAGAAAATATATTTTCAGACAACTAGCAAAAAATTTAGGTGGTTCTTTATCAACTGATTATTTTTTAAATATGACCTCATAATATAAAAATAACAGCTTATGATTTTTTTTTGAAAATATAATAATATTTTTTCATAAGATGAACTCAATAATTTAAATTTAAAAATTACATTTCCTATTTTTTATGAAGTCATAAATACAATATATTCATAATTTGATTAGATTTACAATTTTTATTTAATGGCATGTAATCCTGAAGTACGCTTCTATGCAACAGTTAAACATGTTTTACGCAGTGCTTCTTAGATTGAAGTTTCGCAAAATAAGATAGTTTTTCGGTAGCTTTTAAGCTCATAAAACTTTTCTTTAAATTTCTCAAGATAAAATTTCCAGATAGTGGGAAAGTGCGTTGAACTTATAAACTGTGATTTGGGTTCGGAGGAGTATCAATGTTTTTAGGTAATATGACACCATTTTTTGAAATTTTGCATAGTAGGTTTTTTACGGTATCGTGGTATAGTAAAAATCGTTTTTAAACACAACAGATATACAAAAGAAAACTTCAGGCGTATTTCGCAACATAATGTCGAAGGGGAATTTCTCAAAAATTTTATTTTTTTCAATTGAAATATGACACCATAAATTCTGGGCAGCAAAATTTGGCAAAAACAATTTTATTTTTTTCTACTTGCGCATTAATTATAATCAATAAAACATCAAATAAATTAATTTGATATTAACTATTTTGATTGTGAATTGTTCATATCTTGGCTAAGTTTTTACACAATTTATGATGTCCAAATCCCTAATTCATATCGGCTTTCACTATAAAATTTTCATTGATCTCTGCCTGCTTTAGCTTTTCCACGGAAATTTAAAAAAATTGTTCTGGCTATTTCATAAAAATCTCTTATAAAAATAAGTTTCTTAGATTGTCAATATTGTGTGGTCCTTATAAGGGACAAAAGTGTAAATGTGATTTTGGAAGTAAATATTGTTAAATGAGCAATGCAAATATAGTAGAAGCTGGCGCCAATATTTTAGTAAAGGTAACAATGAATTAGTTCTTAACTCCCGAGCCGACGCCGCGTTGTCTGTTTATACATTAGAACCTTAAGAGCCTCGCATCCACTTGGGAGTTAAAACGTACTTTGAGGGTTAATTAGATCTACAGGTATAATGCAAAGGATATTTTTGCGTGGGCAAAAATATTCTTCAAAACGCTAACCCGACCAATCAGTTTGATTAGTTTTGTCAATTCTGATTGGCTTAGGTAGTTTTTTTAGTTAACCCACCCTAGTCATGACGATTACGAAAAACCATAGCCTATGGTCCATAGGCGATATCGAGAAAACGTTTTTTGCATTCAACTGCCAACTGAAAAAAGCTCAATAGAGAAAATTTATCAAGTTGATTTGACATCCGGTTCACCCGATATAAACCGGAAAGTAATTTTTGGTAGGTTCGAATCTCGGTGGCCCAAATTTTTTTTTTCCTAAAATTAGCCGGAAAGTTGAATTTTGATGTTTTTTTGTTCTTATATCACGATTATTTTCACTCAACTGCTTGAACTATATTTTTGATCAATTCCTGGAAGAAAAAAACGAGATTTGATTTTTTTTTCAAATTATACTGAAAATGCTTATAAAATATATCTCCGGTTACCGGTGAACGGTCATCCGATAAAAAAGAAAAGTTTCTCCATTCAGCTTTTTTAGTTGGCAGTTGAATGCAAAAACAGTTCGTCGATATCGCCTATGGTTTCCTGTAATCGTCATGACTAGGGTGGGGTCACCTAAAAAAAACTACCTTAACTAAGTTTGCAACTATTGATCGTTAAAAATTATTTTCAATCACGGGAAATGTGATAAATAAAGCGCGACAAAATTGTCCAATGAGATTGTCTAGAAGCAGTGAACAATTTTCGAAAATTTGAAATAATATGAGAAAAAAATATGTTTAGCATGGAATTTTTTTATTTGCATTAACAACGCAACTAGTTTATTTGGCAGCGGTGATTATATTCGAACTGTTAAAAAAATTTGGTAAGCGCAGAAATTATCACCGCCTATTTCTATGCTAAAAATACCGCCGCGAAATGAATGCGCATATAAAAGCGATGGGCTTTGACAGCACTTATGGACAACTTTTCTACCTGATTTGATAACTAATTAATTCGATGAATTCAAATTAATATAAAATTATTTTTTAATCGTCTAAATTAAACTTTCATTTGTTAATTCGTCTTCTGAAACTCGTCGTCATCAGCGGTTTTTCGTCGACAATAATATCATACATCGGTAATATCGTCGACAATTTCTTCTTGTGTACCGTTTCGGTTATATTCTGAAATACAAATTAAGAACTTTTTTTTTACTGTTTTGTTAATCAAGGGATTATATTTGAAATTTTTTCATAGTTTAAAAGCACGGGTTTTGAATATTAATATGACTCAAAAATGATATACAATCGAGTGAGATTTTGATAAAAATTAAAAACCAACCCGCGTTTTTTTTCTCAGTATAAGAGACTGCTATCGCCGTTTTTGATACGCAATAAGAGAACTATTTTATTGTTAAACTCAATTGGATTCATCAATTGCAGAAAACGACCTTGATTCTTATCTGGTTACTAAGTATAGTAATTATCACCGCTAGAATCAAAAAGTGAGACATAGTACAACATGGAATGAGAAAACATCGATACAAAAGTGCAATTGAAGCAGTTTATTATAAACGGAAGCTTAGCTAAAACACACACGTTTTTAACTACCGGATATTTTTTTTTAAGTGAGTAGGATATCTTGCTTATAAATATATTTAAATATTTTAATCGCGCTTATTCGGATTTTCATGACTTACTTTTAAAAAACTCACTCTATATAATTCTTGAAATTGTAGTATTAACATATTAGCTGGATCAAGTTCTGTGATATGAAACCCCAAAATTATATAAATCACTGATATAAGGTCATGATATATACGTAGTACATCAATAAAAAAACATTTACATCTTACAGAAATCGCAATTAATAGTTTTACATATTAATGACACAATA
>SCLH01000530.1:276369-294036 GCA_004367855.1 Oikopleura vanhoeffeni | reverse complement strand
GTGTGTTACCGTTTCGGTTATATTCTGAAAACAAATTAAGAACTTTTTTTTACTGTTTTGTTAATCAAGGGATTAATTTGAAATTTTTTCATAGTTTAAAAGCACGGGTTTTTGACATTAAATATGACTCAAAAATGAATATACAATCGAGTGAGATCTTGTTGATAAAAATTAAAAAACAACCCGCGGTTTTTTTTCAGTCGATAATGAGACTGCTATCGCCGTTTTTTTGATACGCAATAAGAGAACTATCTTTATTGTAAACTCAATTGGATTCATCAATTGCAGAAAACGGACCTTGATTCTTATCTGGTTACTAAGTATACTAATTAAATTCACCGCTAGAATCAAAAAGTAGAGCCATAGTACAAATGAATGAGAAACATCGATACAAAAGTGCAATTGAAGCAGTTTATTATAAACGGGAAAAGCTTAGCTAAACACCACGTTTTTAACTACCGATATTTTTTTTTAAGTGAGTAGGATATCTTTGCTTATAAAATATATTTAAATATCTTTAATCGCCTATTCGGCATTTTCCATGACTTACTTTTAAAAACTCACTTCTATATAATTCTTGAAATTGTATTTAACATATTGCTGGATCAAGTTTCTGTGATATGAAACCCCAAAATTATAAAATCACTGATATAAGGTCATGAATTACGTAGTAATCATACTAGAAAAAACATTTCAACATCTTACAGCAAATCGCAATTAATAGTTTTACATATTAATGACACAATAAATCCTATCACTTAGGCCTACTGTCTAATATTTGCTGCGTTTTAATACTTTTCTTATGCTCAATCACCCTGCGAAGTCTAGGTCTTGGCTTCTCTTTTTCCTTTCCCCGTCTTTTAGACGGGCAGAAACAAAATATTTTTTTTCTCCTGTCTTTTATGTGATCGGGAGAAAAAATATTTTTCTTTCTCCCGTCTTTTAATGACGGAGAAAAAAAATTTTTTTCTCCCGTTCATGCAAAAGGACTGGGCAGAAAAAAAAATATTTTTTCTCCCGCTCTCAGAAAAAATAATTTTTTTTAGTGTTGCGTCAGATTTTATATTAGTAATGGTTGCTACTTAGGCTGGTAACTGTTAGAATAGGATATCTCTCTCGTTTTAGAAATTGTCGACGATATTACCGATGATGATATTATTGTCGACGAAAAACCGCTGGATGACGACGAGATTTCAGAAGACGAATTAACAAATGAAAGTTTAAATTTAGACGATTAAAAAATAATTTTATATTAATTCATCGAATTAACTAGTTATCTAATCAGGTAGAAAAGTTGTCCATGAAGATCTGTCAAAGCCCATCGCTTTTATATGCGCATTCATTTCGGCGGCGGTATTTTTAGCATAGAAATAGGCGGTGATAATTTTCGCTTACCAAATTTTTTAACAGTTCGAAGTATAATCACCGCTGCCAAATGAAACTATAGTTGCGTTGTTAATGCAAATAAAAAAATTCCATGCTAAACATATTTTTTTTCTCCGAATTAGANGATTGTCTCGAATTATTATGGTTATTTGTAATAATGAAAAGAGTAACAGGTTACAACGTTTTTCTACTCTTAGAATTCTGAATTCATTAACAAAAGCAACCTTCAATTACAAGTTATTCCACAAAAAATTGTTATATAAAAACTGTGCTATTATGAATTCGTGTTTTTATTTGTGTTTAATTGCATATTATTAATGACTTAAGATTTCAAAAATCACAAAGTAAAGACTAAGGCTTCGTTGTTTTTAACTAAACATATTTCAGTAATTATCTATTTTCATATATTTGAAATAGACCAACAAGGCCATTAATTTATACACCACTCACCGTATATAATGAGTTAATTGGGTAATTGAGATTTGAATTGATAACAAAATTCACCAATTTATAAACTCTGTACCGATCCTTATAACGAACTTTTCCCCATTTAAACTTTCGGAATTTTAACTACACAATTAAAGAATTATATTACATGTAGCTTTCTAAGGGGTACCTGTACAACGGCGCAGATTATGTACAACGGCAGTTAAAGATATGGACAAACGGCCGATTGATACAACGAGCCTATTGTACAACGCTGCCTATGACAAACGGCCCGTTATGTACAACGGCCGATTTATGTACATCGGCCCGGATGTACAACAGGCCCTGATGTACAACGGCCTGTTGTACAACGGCCCTCTGTGTTGGTCACCCTTGATGTACAACGGCCGAAATGTACAACGGCCCTGAGATTTGAAAATTTAACCTACCATATTGCACCAAACGGCCCTAAAATTTGAATCAAACTTGTACATCAGGGCCGTTGTACAAATTGTACTTCAATTAAGGGCCGTTGTAAATCAGCAGTTACATATGTTTGGTTTTAACTTAAGAACATTTAGGGCCGTTGTACAATAGGTAGAGGATTTAATTTCAATAAATATCAGGGCCGTTGCTACAATAAGTGGGTATTCATTGTTCAAAACATTCCGTTGAGGCCCGTATTAATCGGGTCCCTACACAGGCCGTGACATCAGGGCTTTACAACGGCTTGTAACAACGTTTACAATAGCGACAAGGGCCAGTTGTGACATACAGGGCGTTGTACAACAGGGGCCGTTGTACAACAGGGGCCGTTGTAACTCAGGGCGTTGTTAGGCCTTCTACGGGCCGTGACAATGGCGGTTTGTACTCGGGCGTTAACATCGGCCGTGTACATAACGGTCCGTTGTACATATCGGCCGTTGTACAAGGCCCGAAGTACAATAATTCGGCCAGTTGGTACATATGGCTTTACGCCCCTCCTTTTTCCTTAAGCTGAAGCAAAGTATAGATAACTGCGTAAATTTTTTTGGGATCGATAATCTTGCTATAGGTATCGAGGACTGTAATACAGTATTACTTATACTTTTAATAAGACCCACAAATTCGTGTTTATCCTTCTAAAAACAAAAATTTGAAGTTTAATTGGTAGCTTTTAACCAGTTTGTTGAAAAAGCCTGATTAAACGTTGATACCATCCTAAAACAGGCCCTTTGTCAATCGGTGTTCCTCTACCCCAAAATTTGCGCATCCTTTTCAACTTCAAAGCTCGACCAGGGCAAGATAAAGAGAGTCTTGTAATGAAGTACTTGCTGAGAAAAAATGTAAATTTGAATTTCAAACCACAGAAATTTCACTCATGAAAAAACTATTAACATGCCAATCCTATTTTTTGCAAATGAAATATTTTAAACTTCATGACATCTCGGGTTAAAGTATCCTGTTTATTTTGAAATGTAACTTATTCGCCGTTTGTTGAGCATGATGTGCAGAAAACTCTTAGACAACAATCAAACGGCTACAGAGAAATATTTATCCAGGTTTGCATTGAGAAAAAAACAGATGCTAAAGAACTTTATCTATTTTTTTATCAAAATTAACATTATTTAACCTTCGAAATAAGTAGTCCATAAACCAACAAAGTTTTTTGTTGGGTCATTTCCTACCCGTGCCAAAAATAACTGGAGGTAACGGCTGAATAGAACCCATCAAACATTTTTTGCTCTCCAATGTCGACTAATTCTGTCGTGGCACGATAGTTTTCAATAATTTGACACCTTCTTTCATTTGGCGAAATACATTCTGGGCGGTGTTCTGGAGCACATGAAATTGATTTTGATAGCGACGGCCTCGGAAAGCCGCGCTACAAATTTCTCTTCATAATCTTTTAAATATTGGAGTACTTTTTCCATTCTACAAAATAAGAGACTAAGGTAGCTAATTTTTAGTATACCCAACTCATTTCTCCATGCCATTTTTTAACGACGCAAGATGATTCGACAAAAACGAAAAGATAATTATGACCCCTCTAGAAGTGTCATATGAAAAAAAGTTTATTTTGAAACATTTTTACTGAAAAACTTTCTTGGTATCGTATTTCGATCAAATACCACTTCTTTAAAATGTCAGAGTTTCACTTAAAGCCTACTACGTCCTATTCATCAGTTCGAGAGAAACGTCCGACCTTCCATCGAAATATCATCGAGCACTGAAATGGGCATAAAAAGGCTCTAAATCCAACTACTAGTAACAACTTATCCCTGATTTTACGACAGAAACTTAAAATTTTCTGAAAATTATACACTGGAACGAACGCGCAAAACAGTTCTGCTCAAATCCTAATTTTTGTTTGTTCGGAAACATAGATTCAAATTCTCGAGAATCTCAAAATTATCCACAAAAAAAAATTTTCAAATCTCAATTTAAATACTTTTTGGTGAAAATGAGAAATACAAAAGAGTGTTCTCTGCAATCTAAACTATATAAAATTTTTTCTATAGAAAATATATTTTCAGACAACTAGCAAAAAATTTAGGTGGTTCTTTATCAACTGATTATTTTTTAAATATGACCTCATAATATAAAAATAACAGCTTATGATTTTTTTTTGAAAATATAATAATATTTTTTCATAAGATGAACTCAATAATTTAAATTTAAAAATTACATTTCCTATTTTTTATGAAGTCATAAATACAATATATTCAGAATTTGATTAGATTTACAATTTTTATTTAATGGCATGTAATCCTGAAGTACGCTTCTATGCAACAGTTAAACATGTTTTACGCAGTGCTTCTTAGATTGAAGTTTCGCAAAATGAAGATAGTTTTTCGGTAGCTTTTAAGCTCATAAAACTTTTCTTTAAATTTCTCAAGATAAAATTTCCAGATAGTGGGAAAGTGCGTTGAACTTATAAACTGTGATTTGGGTTCGGAGGAGTATCAATGTTTTTAGGTAATATGACACCATTTTTTGAAATTTTGCATAGTAGGTTTTTTTACGGTATCGTGGTATAGTAAAAATCGTTTTTAAACACAACAGATATACAAAAGAAAACTTCAGGCGTATTTCGCAACATAATGTCGAAGGGGAATTTCTCAAAAATTTTATTTTTTTCAATTGAAATATGACACCATAAATTCTGGGCAGCAAAATTTGGCAAAAACAATTTTATTTTTTTCTACTTGCGCATTAATTATAATCAATAAAACATCAAATAAATTAATTTGATATTAACTATTTTGATTGTGAATTGTTATATCTTGGCTAAGTTTTTACACAATTTATGATGTCCAAATCCCTAATTCATATCGGCTTTCACTATAAAATTTTCATTGATCTCTGCCTGCTTTAGCTTTTCCACGGAAATTTAAAAAAATTGTTCTGGCTATTTCATAAAAATCTCTTATAAAAATAAGTTTCTTAGATTGTCAATATTGTGTGGTCCTTATAAGGGACAAAAGTGTAAATGTGATTTTGGAAGTAAATATTGTTAAATGAGCAATGCAAATATAGTAGAAGCTGGCGCCAATATTTTAGTAAGGTAACAATGAATTAGTTCTTAACTCCCGAGCCGACGCCGCGTTGTCTGTTTATATATTAGAACCTTAAGAGCCTCGCATCCACTTGGGAGTTAAAACGTACTTTGAGGGTTAATTAGATCTACAGGTATAATGCAAAGGATATTTTTGCGTGGGCAAAAATATTCTTCAAAACGCTAACCCGACCAATCAGTTTGATTAGTTTTGTCAATTCTGATTGGCTTAGGTAGTTTTTTTAGTTAACCCACCCTAGTCATGACGATTACGAAAAACCATAGCCTATGGTCCATAGGCGATATCGAGAAAACGTTTTTTGCATTCAACTGCCAACTGAAAAAAGCTCAATAGAGAAAATTTATCAAGTTGATTTGACATCCGGTTCACCCGATATAAACCGGAAAGTAATTTTTGGTAGGTTCGAATCTCGGTGGCCCAAATTTTTTTTTTCCTAAAATTAGCCGGAAAGTTGAATTTTTATGTTTTTTTGTTCTTATATCACGATTATTTTCACTCAACTGCTTGAACTATATTTTTGATCAATTCCTGGAAGAAAAAAACGAGATTTGATTTTTTTTTCAAATTATACTGAAAATGCTTATAAAATATATCTCCGGTTACCGGTGAACGGTCATCCGATAAAAAAGAAAAGTTTCTCCATTCAGCTTTTTTAGTTGGCAGTTGAATGCAAAAACAGTTCGTCGATATCGCCTATGGTTTCCTGTAATCGTCATGACTAGGGTGGGGTCACCTAAAAAAAACTACCTTAACTAAGTTTGCAACTATTGATCGTTAAAAATTATTTTCAATCACGGGAAATGTGATAAATAAAGCGCGACAAAATTGTCCAAGATTGTCTAGGAAGCGTGAACAATTTTCGAAAATTTAAAAGTGTGGCACTAATCTAATATCGGAGAAAAAAATATGTAATTAGCAATGGAATTATTTGAAATAATCGTGATATAAGAACAAAAAAACATAAAAATTCAACTTTCCGGCTAATTTTAGGAAAAAAAAAATTTGGGCCACCGAGATTCGAACCTACCAAAAATTATTTTCCGGTTTATATCGGGTGAACCGGATGTCAAATCAACTTGATAAAATTTTTCTATTGAGCTTTTTCAGTTGGCAGTTGAATGCAAAAAAGCGTTTCTCGATATCGCCTATGGACCATAGGCTATGGTTTTCTCGTAATCGTCATGACTAGGGTGGGTTAAACTAAAAAAAACTACCTAAGCCAATCAGAATTTGACAAAACTAAATCAAACTAATTGGTCGGGGTTAGCGGTTTTGAAGAATATTTTTGCCCACGCAAAAATATCCTTTTTGCATTAACCTGTAGATCTAATTAACCCTCAAAGTACGTTTTAACTCCCAAGTGGATTGCGAGGGCGTCAATTAAGGGTTCTAATTTATAAACAGGACAACGCGGCGTCGGCTCGGGAGTTAAGAACTAATTCATTTTACCTTACAAAATATTGCGCTCAGCTTCTACTATATTTGCATTTGCTCATTTAACAATATTTACTTCCAAAATCACATTTACACTTGTCCCTTATAAGGACCACACCAATATTGACAATCTAAGAAACTTTTTTTTATAAGAGATTTTTAATGAAATAGCCAACAATTTTTTTAAATTTCCGTGGAAAAGCTAAAGCAGGCAGAGATCAATGAAATTTTATAGTGAAACCGATATGAATTAGGGATTTGGACATTCAAATTGGTAAAACATTAGCCAAGATTAAACATTCACAATCAAAATTAGTTAATATCAAATTAATTTATTTTGTATGTTTTATTGAATTAATAATTAATGCGCAAGTGAAAAAAATAACAATTTTTTTGCCAAATTTTGCTGCCCAGAATTTATGGTGTCATATTTCAATTGAAAAAATATAAATTTTTGAGAAATTCCCCTTCGACATTTGTTGCGAAATACGCCTGAAGTTTTCCTTTTTGTATATCTGTTGTGTTTTAAAAACGATTTTACTATACCACGATACCGAAAAAAACCTACTATGCAAAATTTCAAAAAATGGTGTCATATTACCTAAAAACATTGATACTCCTCCGAACCCAAATCACAGTTTATAAGTTCAACGCACTTTCCCACTTATCTGGAAAATTTTATCTTGAGAAATTTTAAAGAAAAGTTTTATGAGCTTAAAAAGCTACCGAAAAAACTATCTTAATTTGTGCGAAACTTCAAATCTAAGAAGCACTGCGTAAAACATGTTTAACTGTTGCATAAAGCGTACTTCCGGATTACTGCCATAAATAAAAAATTGAAATCTAATCAAATTCCTTTGATATATATTGCTATTTATGACTTTCATAAAAAATAGAAATGTAATTTTAAAATTTCAAATTATTGAGTTCATCTTATGAAAAAATATTATTATATTTCAAAAAAAAATTCATAAGCTGTTATTTTTAATTATGAGGTCATATTTAAAAAAATAATCAGTTGATAAAGAACCACACTAATATTTTTTGCTAGTTGTCTGAAAATATATATTTCATATAGAAAAATTTTATTTTTTTCTATATAGAATATAATTTTTTCAGACAACTAGCTAACTTAGTTGATGAACACTCTTTGTATTCTCATTTTCACCAAAAAGTATTTAAATTGAGATTGTAAATATTTTTTTGATGGGATAATTTTGAGATTCTCGAGAATTTGAATCTATGTTTCCGAACAAACAAAATTAGGATTTTGAGCAGAATCGTTTTGCGCGTTCGTTCCAGTGTATAATTTTCAGAAATTTTAAGTTTCTGTCGTAAAAATCAGGGATAAATTGTACTAGTAGTTGGATTTAGAGCTTTTTATGCCCATTTCAGTGCTCGATGATATTTTTGCAGAATGAAAGGACGAGTAGGCTTTTTAAGTGTGAAACTCTGAAAAAAGTGAAGGTGCTATCAGTCGATCACCCAAGAAAGTTTTCAGAAAAATGTTTCAAAATAAACTTTTTTTCATATGACACTTCTAGAGGGTCAAATAACTTATTTTCGTTTTTGTCGAATCATCTTGCGTCGTTAAAAAAATGGCATGGAGAAATGAGTTGGGTAATCTAAAAATTAGCTACCTTAGTCTCTTATTTGTTAGAATGGAAAAGTACTCCAATATTTAAAAGATTATGAAGAGAAATTTGTAGCGCGGCTTTCCGAGGCCGTCGCTATCAAATCAATTTCATGTGCTCCAGAACACGCCCAGAATGTATTCGCCAAATGAAAGAAGGTGTCAAATTATTGAAAACTATCGGTGCCACGACAGAATTAGTCGACAATTGGAGAGCAAAAAATGTTTGATGGGTCTATTTCAGCCTTTACCTCCAGTTATTTTGGCACGGGTAGGAAATGACCCAACAAAAAACTTTGTTGGTTTATGGACACTTAGATGTTTCAGAAAGGTTAAATTAATAATAATAATTGTTCTAATTTTTGCATAAAAAAAAATAGAATAAAGGTTTCTTTAGCATCGGTTTTTTTCTTCAAATTGCAGAAAACTGGAAAATATTTTCTGTTAGGTTATTTGAAATCTAAATTTTTGCCACCTTTGCTCAAGCAAGGCAATATTCTTCAAATTTAAACCCATAAAAGCCTGCTTTGAAATCTGACGGATGGAATACAGAGCCTTTTGAAATGGTTGAAAGATGGCAAATTTTGGGGTAGAGGAACCACCGATGACAAAGGGCCTGTTTTAGGATGGATCAACGTTATCGAGGCTTTCAACAAACTGGTCAAGAGCTACCAATAAACTTCAATTTTGTTTTGAAGGTAAACACGAAATTGTGGGTCTTATTAAAGATAATACTGTATTACAGTCCTCGCTCCCTAGCAAATATCGATCCCAAAAAATTTACCAGTTACCTATACTTTTGCTTCAGCTTAAGAAAGGGGGGTACCGTACAACGGCCGATTATGTACAACGGCCGATTATGTACATCGGCCTTGTACAACGGCCGATTATGTACAACGGCCGATTGTGTACAACGGCCGTTGTGTACAACGGCCTGTAGTACAACGGCCATTGTACAACGGCCCGTGGACAACGGCCCCTAATGTTACAACGGCCCTGATGTCAAGGCCCTGTTGTACAACGGCCCTGGTGGTACAACGGCCCTGATGTACAACGGCCCTGATGTACAACGGCCCTGTGTTACAACGGCCTGTTGTACAACGGCCCAGAATTTTGAACATGAACCCAACCTATTGTAAACGGCCTGAATTTTGAAATTAAATCCTACCTATTGTACAACGGCCCTAATTTTTTTTAATTGTACAACGGCCCTGAAGTTGTACACGGCCCTGATGTACATGTTTGATTTCAAAATTTAGGGCCGTTGTACAATAGGTAGGGTTAATTTTCAAAATTCAGGGCCGTTGTACATTCGGCCGTTGTACATCAAGGCCGTTGAACACCCAGGGCCGTTGTACAACAGGGCCGTTGTACATCAGGGCCGTTGTACATCCGGGCCGTTGTACATAATCGGCCGTTGTACATAATCGGCCGTTGTCATAGCGTGACATAGGGCCGTTGTACAATAGGGCCGTTGTACATAATCGGCCGTTGTACTTAATCGGCCGTTGTACATAATCGGCCGTTGTACGGTACCCCTTAAGAAAGCTACATTGTAAATTATAATTCTTTAATTGTGTAGTTAAATTCGAAGTTAAATGGGAAAAGTTGTCGTGTATAAGGATCGGTACAGAGTATAATTGGTGAATTTGTTTATTCAATCTCAATTACCCAATTAAACTCATTATATACGGTGAATGGTTAAAATTAAGGCCTGTTGAGTCTTTATTTTGAAAATATAGATAATTACTGAAAATATTTTAGTAAAAACAACAGCCTTAGTCTTTACTTGATATTTGAAAATTTAAGTCATTAATAAAATGCAATTAACACAAAAAAAACACGAATCATAGATAGCCAGCAGTTTTTATAACATTTTTTGTGAATAAACTTGTAATTGAAGGTTGCTTTGTTAATGAATTCAGAATTCTAAAGATGAAAAACGTTGTCAACCTGTACTCTTTTTCATATTACAAAAACCATAATAATTCGAGACAATCTATGAAAAAATATAATGAGAAAAAGTTTAAATTATATTTTGGGATTCCTTTGGAGCTTTTATACAGAAAATATAAGCAAACGTTCAAAAACACATCTAAAAACTTGTGCCAGTCAAGGAGCGAGGACTGTAGTTTGAAAATCGGTTCGGGTACCTTTAACATAGAAAAATTTTAAATTGAAAACAAACTCATTTGTTTCCTTTGAAACTTGAGTACCTTTGTAAATCGAATAAATAGGTCAAAATTAAAACATATTAACAGGTATGGAGGAATCTGGTTCTGTAAACCTAGAAGAAACTGTGCGAGCCCGAACTGATTTCTTTTGTGAAAAAGTCGACTGGGTTTGCATTTCTGACAATTATTTCCTTGGCAAAAATAAGCCTTGTTTAACTTATGGCCTTCGAGGTCAAACTTATTTCTACATCGAAGTCAAGGGGCCCAAACAAGATTTGCACTCGGGCGTCTTTGGTGGTAGTATTGCTGAGCCTATGGTTGAATTATCTCATTTATTTGCGTCACTGGTAGATACTCAAGGTCATATTCTGGTAGACGGAGCGATAAAAGAAGTTGATGAAATTACTGAAGATGAAAAAGGTTGGGTGGTTACACTCAATTTGAACATTAATATGAAAATAATTTTGATGTACAATTGTACCTACGTCTTTGGCTTTAATACGTGATTGATGTAGTACGAGCCAAAGACATAAAGGGCAATGTATCTATGCAGCGCATTAGGCAAGAATTCGAAAGAGGCTATTCAATTATAAATGCATAAAAAATCTAGCACCAAATTAAAGTGCGACAAATTGAGAAAAAACGAGCAAAAAATGAACGGGATTTTACCGGTTCATAGTAAAAATCAGTTTGAGCATTGCACGTGAAATTTTACCAAACATAGTCAAATAAAAAAATTCGGGAAAATTAAGAAATAACATTTTTCCCACGTATTTTCGTCATTCTCGATCGTAAAATGTTTGCTTCAAAGAATCAGAATAATTTATTCGATTTTTTTTTATTTTGTCTTAACCTAAATTTCCTTGTGGTTGCGCTCTGGCCGTTTTGATTTGAAAATTATAAATATCTATGTCATTTAAATGAAATTTGAAGCCAAAAAACAGGTTTCTTGAGTGATTTTCTGACCACCTTTCTACACAAATTAAAAATTGTATAAAAATATAATTTTTTCTAATACTTAGTATAATCATACGAATTATGTAGAAGATATTCAGCTTACAACTTTTACACCTACGCCTTTTTTCCCAATTTTATATAGGCAAATTTTTCGTGACATTTTTTGTTAAAAATGTGAGTTAGTGCTAAAAGGCAGGGTTTTTAGAACTCAATTTCTGATCACTGGATGGCCGAAATTTTCATTAAAAGTTTAAGTCACCGTCTTATACCCTCGCCGCCATGGCACAATTAAATTTAAAAATAAACAGTGATTAATTTTATGTTTCACCCACAAATAGCTCTTTATAAAGATATAGATTTTTCTTTAACTGATTTTGCTGATGGTATTGGTGCAAATAAGCTTACAGAAACAACGAAAATGGAATTATTAATGCGAAGATGGCGTAATCCAAGTTTATCTATTCACGGCATTCAAGGCGCGTTCGCCGAGCCAGGTGAAAAAACAGTTATTCCAGGAAAGGATAATTTATTCAGCCTCAAGGGCAATGTGATCAAGAGGGTGGCGTAAATTATACTTTTAGACTGAAGTTTGAGTGGAAACATAAATTTATGTAACGCAAGCATTTTTCAGTAAAGTTCGTCTGGGTTCGTTAATTTTTCGAATTTGTGCCGGTTTGATTCATAATTAGGATAACATGATAAATCTAATTTTTAGCGGCTGTATCTTTATAATGGAATTGTTTTTCAAATGGACAAAATTTGGACAATTTTTGTTGCGTATTTCAGGCAATTTTTAAATTAAAAAATCGTGATTTTAAAAAAAATTATGTTAGACAAATAAAATTAAGACTGTATTTATATAATTTTTCTTATAAATATTTCAGACAGTCCTCGCTCCCTAACTCGTACAAATACCGACCCTCAAAGTTTTAGCAGTTATCCCTATTGCATTAATTTTTGTTCAATTTCAATCGCAAAAGTTTTGTGCATAAGACAAATAAAATACAGCCATCATTTTTATATCAATTTTTTGTATAAAAAACTTGTAATTGACGTGAACTTTGTTTTTTGAATAAAGAATTTTAAAATTTAAAAATACAAAAACTTTTAACTTGTACTCTTTTTGATATTTCAAAAACCATAATAATTCGAGAAAATCATTCTGAAAACATACGAAAAAGTACGTTTTTTTTCTGCAAGTTTGCCGTTTGATAGCCTTCAAAATTTCGTACCAGTTAGGCTCGAGGACTGTATTGGAAATTGTTCGAAGGTCCCTTAATGGTAAATACTAAAGTAAGAAGCTACTTTTCGATGATATTTCCAATTGCTGCGAAACATTACTTTTCAATTCAGAAATAAATATAAAATCGGCTACTGTATCAATTAGAGTAGATGTAAGTAAAAATTGCATGCGTTTGTTTATCCTCTATAAGGAACTGTAATTGGTAAATTCTCCATTCGTCTCGTTCCTTCTATGACCAGAGAACATGTTGAGAAATGTGTCGTTGATCATGTCAATGATCTGCATAAAAAATTAAACACTCAAAACAAAGTGAGATGCTTCCTTGCAAAAAAACCTGCTAGACCATGGCTGGCTGATTATAAAACAGCGAATTTCGAAGCTGCTATTAAAGCTGTTACAAAAGTTTGGGGAATCGCTCCAGATTTAACGAGAGAAGGAGGCTCAATTCCAAGTTAGAATATATTTATTTGAATACAAATACAGCCAATATAGATAAAAAAAGTCAAATTTCGAAAAAAATTTCGAAAATCTACCTTTTTAGATAAAAATGTCCCTGTTGACTGATTGCGACCAAACTTTTTTGAAAGGTGCGCCTATGTATTGCGAAAATTTGGCAAGCATTTTAAACTCTTTAGCGCCTCTTTTCGATTTTTAAGAGCAATTTAGCGACATTTTTAATATGGGCAAAACACCACGTTTTCACAGGGACAAAAATTAGCTCGTCCTCTTAGATACAACCGACAGTAAATCTCAAAAAGTTTATCTTCAAGCTTACGTAAATTTGGAACAAAGTCATTTAGAAAGTACATTAAACAAAAAATGTGATGAATGTTTTAAATACCGAAAAGTTATTTTACAATTGCATACAAAACGTAAAAAACTTTTTACAAAAATTTAAAAATATAATCAAAATCTTTTCTTTATAAAATTTGAAAAAACAATAATTCTAAAATTGTTTTTTGAGAAGTACAGAAAAATTCGAAAACATTTTTACGCAATTTTTAAGGGGGTTGTATCGACTGGCTATATCGGGCAATCTAAAAGTGAAAGAGAGCTAATTTTTCGATTTTTGAAGTCAAGTAGGCTTGTTAAGTTATATTAGACAAACAATTAGGAAAACAAAAATTGTGAAATTTTTTCTGAGTGTTGAACATTAGAAAATGTTTTGCTCTCTAGCGCTCGAACGGTTCATAATTGGACCATAGTTTATAATACCATTTCCAGAAAAGTGATACTTACAATTTTTTTGGTGGTACTTATAACTTGATACGATGACCTTGCGATCAAAAAATAATTTTCAAACTGTACTCCACCGAGTTAAAAAATGAATATCAAAAAAAACGTATGCCATTCTTAGCATAATTTTCCGGAGAACCTGTTGATGATGTGGAAATACTATTGTATGTAACATGTAGAAAAAATACGATTTTCCGTGGCCAAAACTTTAAAAAACGACAGTTTCCGTCGATTTCGAAGCACTTTTAGGATGAAAATTGAAATAAAAACGAATGCCATTTTTTCACATTTAAATTCTCTAGCTTATGTCAAAAAATCAAACATTTATGATGCTGGTTAACCTGATTTACCGGTTGGTTCAACATGCAATTCTAAAAACTATCGAAAAATTTTGTTCTTGAGATTACGAACTAACAATCTTGAAATTTTCATACTAATCCGAAGTTGGAGTGAAGCGTTATGGCCCTCTTAAAAAGTCTTTCCAGCCGATACAACCGCCTTAAATTACAAAAAATAGGCTGCGACTTATGTCCATACCTTCACCACTAATACAATTTCCCAAATATTATTTATCTGATGGGTCGAATTCGTATAATCAATATGCATGTTGAGCATATTTTCAAATCATATCTGAATGTATCAAAAAATCACGATTTTTAATATTGGATCAAAAAATAATTTAAATACTTACTCATTTTACATCATTTTTAGTTACTTTGGTGTTCGAGGAAGTTACAAAGAAAAATGTTTTATTACTTCCAATGGGCGCTTGCGATGACGGCGCTCATTCTCAAAATGAGAAACTTAATCGTGAAAATTATACGAAAGGAATGGAAGTATTCGCTCAATATATTGCTGAGCTTGGAAAATACTAAATGAGAAAAACATGTATTCGTTCATTTTGATATCTGCGAGAGCTCAATTTGTATTTTAAGAACGTTGCAATATATTTATCTGCTGGCGGCGGTATCTTTCGTATCGAAAATTTATTTTGTATTTTTTCAAATTGCATAAAAAACGGGAAAAAATAATTTGAAATTTTTTTTTATGGCGGAATTTGTTTGAGGTCAATAGCAAACCTGATTTAGTTGGAAGAGTTTTTTCCAGAAATGGCTTGACGGATTGTTAAACTTTCAAACAATAGTCACAAGTTTCGAAGTTTCCTGGTTATGCAATTTTTAAATTGAAAACAAATTTCGCTGCAAATACCTTCACTTTTTCTATTACACTGTACAATTCTGATTTTAAATGATTTTCTTCAAAAAACAGTTCAATTAATTTAATTCTTAATTCAACAAAAATAATCATCAGATTGACCATTACTTGAATAATTTGAATTTATTCGACACGACTTGCGGAAAAGTGAATTTTTTTTGAAAATTTGAAGAAATTTTTTCTTGCACTTTCATTTTAAAAAATAATACTTTTTTATGCAATTTTAAAATTAAAAAAAATGTGTAAGAATAAACAATTCAAGTTAAGATTATTAATTTGTGTCGTTTTTTTATCTAACTTTTGTTAGTTTACCTCTTTTTATTTTCCCTTATTTAAAAAGTATATTCGTTAATTTGTGAGGTTTTAGCGATGAAATGTGGTGAGCGACGCCATTAGTGAGAGAACATAAAAAGTGTGATCTATGTGCTGACTAGACTGGTCATGAATTTAATAATTTATTTCAATTTTTTATTTTCGACCGCTGCTTTCAAAATTTAACCGATTTTTGGTTTAGAATGGAAAAAGTTCATTCTTATATCGCCTCAAACGAACGATGCTTCATCGATCGTCTCCGTGAAGCAGTTGAGATACCTTCAGTTTCATGCTGGCCAACTCACCGAAACCATTGTATCCGACAAATGGACGAGGCATCTAAACTTCTAGAATCATTTGGAGTCAAACTAGAAAGAATTGATATAGGAGATCAAGAGTTAGCTGATGGTACATCAATCCCATTACCGCCAATCGTTTTAGCTTAGGGTTAAAACAACTTGGTCGAAAATATAAAAAATATAACTTTTCGATCACAAAATTTTTAATATTTTCGAAATCGCCGTGAATTTGTCTTTCACATGCAAGTACAGTTGTAATAATGTATGACTCCATATAAGCAGTTTCTAGTTTGAATCCAAAAGGTGTCATATTTAAAATTTTAAACCATATAAATATCCACCTAAAATTTGAAGCTTAATCCTTAAAATGGTACTCTTTGAATAATCCCTATTGGATGAATAACCATCTAACTGATGTTAAAATATTAGGGTGATATTACATGATAAAAAAATAATTTGTATATATTTGGAATCGCCATCAAACTAACTTCAATATTATATAGAATCAAATACATATGTATTATGACCTCTCACGGGTTATCTTCGTTATTTAATCCTTTGATCTCATATTACGAATTTGATCACTTTAAATTTTATCCAAAAAATCTGAATTCTTTGCTTATGTTTTGTTAATTTTTTCAACCCTTTCAGGAACTCTTGGGAATGATCCTAATAAGAAAACCTTGTTGATTTATGGTCATTTAGATGTCCAGCCGGCAATGGTATCAGATGGGTGGGATACTGAACCTTTTAAACTAATTGAAAAAGATGGAAAACTTATCGGACGAGGATCAACAGGAATGTTTTAGAAATAAATTATTTATAACGAATGTTGCTTTTTGAATTCATTATTTAAAACATATATACAAACCAACCAGCACATGGACAAAACTCCAAAGTAGAAAATATTTCATTAGCCACCTGCGTCTATGTGTTTTGAAACACAGAAGCATTTTTATGAAATGTTTTCAATTCAACATATATAAACTGTTTGTGATTAATCGTTTTAGTGGCAAGGGTACAAAACGCAGGCCAAATTCAAAGCACCAAATTTATTATTAATTTGTATCAGGGATGCCAAACATGACAATTAAAATGTCCCAGTGACCACAAGAGCAGCTAGAGAGCAAATGCGAAGCATTTGCTGAACTTTTTTTTGTTGGCCTCATGAGTAAATTTGTATCAGGGAAGTCGAAAATGACACTTAAAATGTTCCAAAGTAACCACAGGAGCCGCTAGAAAGCAAAATGAGGACAATATGAAACCTGATGTTTTAAAGGGTAAATTGATATCTGTTTGATCGAAATTGAGTTTCAAACTCATCAAAAGTAAACACATTTGTTCGAAGGTGAAAATCCTCACAAAATAACTTTATTATTAATTTTATATTCTCTATGAATCTTCAAAGGTCGTAGAAATAAGCTCTATGAAGATGCTCAAGAATATCAAAATATATCTCGGGTGCATTTATTAGTTTTTTGGAAGAGAATTTCTAATTATGCTTTATTAATAAAGTACAGAATGGGGAAAACATTTTTTAACAAAATAATCTTTAACAAAATTAAATTTTAAAAATTTGAATTTGAAAACTCGTGCCCAGTATACACGAGATAAAACCGTGCAAAACTTGTTTGTCAGGAAAAAAAATAGGGTTGGGGTGAGAAGATTAGGGTTCCGTAGGAACCCTTGTCTTCTTGCACCAACCCTAGTTTTTTTTTGACAAAAAGTTTTGCCATGCCCCGAGTGTACACTATAATTGTATGTGTACACTAATATAATCCTATCTTGAAAG
>SCLH01000530.1:251339-275177 GCA_004367855.1 Oikopleura vanhoeffeni | reverse complement strand
TTCTCCATTGAGCTTTTTTAGTTGGCAGTTGAATGCGGAAAACCGTTTCTCGATATCGCCTATGATTTTCCCGTAATCGTCTTGGATAGGGGTGGTTCCTTTAAAAAAAACTACCTTATGCAAAACAAATATTTTTCGAAAATTCCCATGTTTTGCCTCAGAAAACCGCTAATTTCAGAACTCTATTACCAGTGAACCAGTTGACTTGGAAAAAACAAAAAAGTTTTCCATGTCAAACATTTACATTGGTACATGATACAAAAACCGTTTGTCGATGTCTCTTATAATCTCGGAGTAATTATGCTGACAAGGGTGGGTTTCATAAAAAAAAACTCCGTTAAATAATTGTTGTTTGAAAAACCCTGCCTACAGAAAGATATATATACAGATTAAATTTGATAGCACGGAAAAAATCAATATTTTATATCTCTCAAGGGGAGTACCGTACAACGGCCGATTATGTACAACGGCCGATTATGTACAACGGCCGATTATGTACAACGGCCGATTGTATACAACGGCCTGTAGTACAACGGCCAGTAGTACAACGGCCATTGTGCAACGGCCGTTGGACAACGGCCCCTAATGTACAACGGCCCTGATGTACAACGGCCCTAAATTTTGAAGTTAAACCAAACATATTGTACAACGGCCCTGTTATCAAGTCTCAAGAACAATTTTTTTTATAAAAATTTGATATCGATGTAAATTCGAGCAAAATTTACAACAACAAAAAGTAAATTCGATAGTTTTTTTGATGATAGAAAATCGACAAAACGAAAACTTTTTTTGAAAAAGGCCAATTTCATGAAAAGTTATTTTGAACTTTGTTTATTCATTTGAAAAAATATTGTAAGAAATGCAAAATTTGATTGCGAACAAGAACATCTACATTATTTNNTTCTTCTTAATTTTTACTTATTGCTCTCTAGCGGCTGGAGTGGGAATTTTTCAAATTTTAATGGTCATTTTCGGTTTCTCTGGAATCATTTTACATCTTGCCGTTTTAGTTTTTACTCATTTTTTCGAAAAACGGTCTTTTGAACAACTAGGATTTACAATATAATAAAGTTATATAAAAACTGCTTACTGATTAAAAATAAGTGGAACCCTTTGCGTTCTGTTTCGATATTCTGGCCCAGATAAGACGTACCAATAATATTTTTGGTCTCTTTGTTTCAAAACACAGTAGAGCAGATAGAGGCTAAGTCAAAAAATTAATCAAATTTTAAAATTAGTAAAATTTTCGCTTGCCCAAATTATACTTGAGTGAACTACTAATACTTTTTGTATCTGTGTTTTAAAACACAGTGGCGCAGGTGGGGGTCAAGTCAAAAAATTAATCAAATCTTTAAATTAATTTAAAGTAAAATTTTCGATATTCGCTTGCTAAAATAATAATCACTCGTAATATTTTTTATCTCCGTGTGTTAAAATACAGTGGCGCAGGTCAAGTCAAAAAATAATCAATCTTTATCTTCGTTGGCCCAAATTATACTCACCCATAATATTTTTTGTCGATGTGTTTAAGAACACAGTGGCGCAGGTGGAGGTTAAGTCAACAAATTAATAAAATATTAGAATTAGTGAAATTTTATTTTTAAAACGCATAATAGATGACAAAGGTCCTGTTCTAGGCTGGATAAACGCCGTTCAAGCTTACCAACAAACTGGAACGGAAATTCCAGTAAATCTTAAATTTTGTCTCGAAGGTATGGAAGAATCAGGCTCTATAATGCTTGAAGAAACAGTGCGTGCCCGGACCGACTTTTTTGCAACTGACGTAGACTGGGTTTGCATTTCTGATAATTATTTTTTGGGAAAGGAAAAACCATGTTTAACATATGGACTTCGAGGATGTGCTTATTTCAACATTGAAGTGATTTGTGCAAAACAGGATTTACACTCAGGTAAAAAAAGAGAAAATTAGCTTGGAGATAAAGAGATGAAAAGTAGCGAGATAACTGAAAATGAGTATGCGGCGCTTAAATCCAATGTCATGTGTAGACTTTTGTGTTTTTTCGAATAATTTTAATAGTTATAAATTATAACTTAAAATAGAGCAATTTGAAAAAAATGACCGAAAATGGTTTTAATAATTTTATTTGTTTTTACGGTATGTATTTTTGGTCTAAACGTGAAGCTTTTCCAAAAGACGTTTGAAGATATCGCCAAGATATATTTCAGAAAAAAATCGCTTTTTCTCAAAATCGCCTGGGGAACTGTTCCAACTTATACCTTGGTTTCTATCTATAAGGACAATTTAGGGAGAAAATATCTGTAAAACACCTTTATTCGTAACAATATGCGTGAAGAGTTAGCATAAAAAACTCTTAAATTTTTTTGTCATCAAAATATTATTTAATGTAGAAATTTTTGTAAAAAGAACGTCTTCATATTATTATGGAAAAAAGCTTGATGTTTTTTCATATATGAGTCAAAATAGCTTTAGCCTTAAGGGCCGATTCCTATGGACAATTTAGGAAAATCAGCTATTTACTATTAGTAGCTTTTTTTGTAAAGAACACAAGAAAATATTTTGAAGAATTCGGAGCTCATACATGGTACTATCATGTATCATCAAACGGTTGTTTTGAATTAGTTTTTCTCAGTCAACCGGTTTACCGGTAATTGTCGTTCTGAACCGGTTAAATCGGTTTTCAGAGAATTTTGAAAATTCTAGATTTTTTTTCTAGAGTGCTATGAAAAACAAATGTGACTAAGATTTCTTTGGTTCACTTTAGTCAGAATAAATATCAATATAACTGAAAGTTGGTCTA
Source organism: Oikopleura vanhoeffeni (assembly GCA_004367855.1). NCBI lineage: Eukaryota > Metazoa > Chordata > Appendicularia > Copelata > Oikopleuridae > Oikopleura > Oikopleura vanhoeffeni. Next base: position 272,397 of record SCLH01000530.1, on the reverse strand, counting down.
GAAACTGCTTACAAAATACCGTTGAAAACCCCCCAAACTGGTTTAGAACAACAATTACCGGTAAACCGGGTAACCAAAAATTTTTTGTTTCGATTTCGGTCAGCAAAAAACTTCTAGATGAAACTATTTCTGAGCTTCTAGTTGTTTAAAATAATTTATTGTAGCAAAATATCACCTTTACTTATAGACAAAAACCATAGATCGTTAAAATATAATGACTCAATACCATTTGTCTCATAGCTAAAAATTATTTTTAGGTGTTTTTGGAGGTTCATTACCAGAAGCTATGATTGAATTATCTCATTTATTTTCGACTCTAATTGACTGCAATGGAAACATTTTGATTGATGGAATCTCTGACCAAGTTAACCCTGTTACTGATGAGGAGAGATCGATGTACACCGATATTGATTTTTCACCTGAAGGATATAGGGCAGAGTTAGAATGTGGAAGGCTTTTGAGTGACGATAAAACTGAGCTATTAATGAAAAGGTAACAGTGCTTGAGTTTTCATAATTTTCTGATATAATTTTTCTAGCAAAAAAAGTAATTTTTGAGGGCATAAATTTTACCTTGAAAATGTATTGTCATAAATACAGAACCAGTGATGCTAACTAAAACACTCGTTTCTGTTGGTAAATTTGGCAATCATCTGAGAGCCAAATTATTTCGACCGAAGTTTTTGCGAATAAAATTACTCGTGCAATAAGATAATCACGTATTATCAAAGTGCGCAGCCACGAATTTTAAAAGCTTTAAGGGCGAGGTAGCAGGAGTGTGGCAGGATGGCGTCCAATTTAACTTACGAAAATAATTAGTTGGTTCATTTTTGGTGCTTATTATCGTTAGCTGGAACCAGAAAAATTGTATCAGCTCATTAAAATATTTTTTTATCTCATTTAATGAAAGAATTTGAGTTCGAACTTTTACTTTATGAATTCGTTAAAATTTTTCCAAAAAATTCAAAACATTTATTTAAAATATTGAACCGGCAATTTTCACCCAAAAATTTTGTTTGGTTTTTTTCTTTGAAATCTGTCAATGAAATTGAAAAAAATAGCACTTTAACTTTTTTCATGGCATGTTTACATATTTCTGACTGCTGTTTAAAATATCATAACATGTTCATTTTCATTTTTTGTCGACTTTTTTTTTAGAAAATATGAAAATTTTTCGCCAAAAATCAAGTCAAATTTTTTAATTAATGCTTTTTTTAAATTCTTCTTAAAAATCAGGCCGAATCACAGTTTGTTATTTTCTGGTATCTATTTGATTTCCGTATTTCACCGGATGGAAGGCGTCAATCAAATATCCGTTTCTGAGCTACTTGATGAAATTTACAACACTTGCTTTGTGACACCGGTTGTCATTTGGCCACGCATTTATAAAAATTTTATTTAGATTCCAAATCTTAATTAAATTTCGGTGTGTTATAAGCTAGCTATTCCACCCAATCGTTTTTCGGCCAAAATCGACTCAGTTAGTTAGATTTGCTAACATATTACTGATCTGTGCCTTAATTTTATTCGCGTTTTGTTGGTTGATTTTTTTTTCAAAAATTGATATTTTTCCAAAAAATGATAATATATTTTCGAAAAATCGCATTTTTGGACAAAAAAGAGGGTTTTTCGACTATTAAAAAGCTTCCATAAGCTCCCAGAAAAAAGTTGTATATATGACTGCGAGAAAGCACTACCGTTGATGGTCATGAGATCAATAAAAAGTTCCGCCGGATTTTCCCGCGCGCCAAATAATTTCTTTTTGAAAATGAAAATTCTCCTTTTTTTCCAAGTATTTTCCAAAAAATTTGATAGCAAAAAAAAAAATTTCGAAAATTTTTTTTGCGGGCCTTTTTAGAACAATTAAAATTTCGAAAAAAAAATTCGAAAATTTTTTTTTTCATTTTTTTAAATGGACTAAAACGCCCGCAAAATTTTTTCGAATTTTTTTGCTACCAATTTTTTTTGAAATTACCTTACAAAATTTTAGTATATAGTTTAAAGGGAATCGGTGCTTAGAGACAGATTTACACTTTTCAATTTTCGTTTCTCATTGAAGCGTCAACTTTCCTCACCACTTCAGATTTTTTTCAAATGAAATGAGCCCTCCGAAGGCATTATTGTTATAATATCAAATAACTTCATTAAGGGGGTACCCCTAATGAAATGAAGCTGACACCAACAAATTTTTTCCCGATTTTATTTGAAAATATGGACCAAATTTGAAGATGACTGGTAGAATTATTTATCTCCATACTCAGCCAGGACCTACTTTTTCATCATTTTGAAAATATCTTGTTCTTAATTTTAAGGCATTTTTATCAATAATTATGGATTTTCAGGAGTTAGAAGTACTGTTTTGGAAAAGAAAAATCATTCGAAAATTCAAGTTTCTGATAGTAACGGCCTACCGCGAGGTCATCGACTGTTCATTAATATATGTTTCAATATTGTGACTTAAAAAATCAGGAAGAAATAGGCTTTTTCCCGGCTCTTAAAAATCAGCTCAAAAAAATCGTTTTTTGCGTTTCTAGACCGAAAATTTATTTCGAATTTCAAAACGATTAGTAACAACCTGTGTGTGTTTCTTGTGGTTCATTTAAAATGAATAAAATTTTACCCCCAAAAACTTCACGAAGAAATAGGCCTTTTGCTACAAAAATATTGACTCTACTTTGACGCTCGTTCCTGAGCAATCTCACATCCCTCAATTATAGCTTTGGGATGTGCAGATTTAGGTTTAATTAATCTACAGGCTAAAACCATCTCTGGGCCTACGATTAAGTCAATATCACGATAGTTTTAATCAACTTGTTTCATACGAAAACTTTAAATTTTCGAAATTTTTTTCTTGAGTATTTTTTCTTCGACAGGAAAAAAAATTTGCTGAAAATTTTTTTGCAGACGTCAGGGAACAGGTTTAAAAAAATGAAAAAAAATTTTCGAATTTTTTTCGAAAAATTCTTTTTCGAAATTTTTTTTTTCATTTTTTTCAAATTGTCTGAAACGCATGGCAAAAAAATTTTCAGCAAATTTTTTTTTCCAGTTGCGAAAATACTTGGAAAAAAAACTCGAAAATTCTCAAAAATGTAATATGACACCATCTAATCTGAGATATATGTGCCAAAACTGGTGGTAACTAAAGTCAAACAAGGGCGGTTATTTTTGATAGTAACAAAACAAAATTTTGCGGCTAAACGGGCATCCCTTTTTTTTCAATTTTCTAAGTTTTATTTTATCAAAAATCAAGGTTTGAGAGCCTGAAAATTGACAAATTTTTCAAATTTTTATTTTTTTTCCAAAAATTGTGTTTAATTTAATTCATAAGTGCGTTGGACCCAAAAAATACCGAATTCGCGGCATTTGTTTAAAATATTAAATTACCGAAAATACGAAAAACACGTATATTGATCACGTGAAACGTCCAAAAAATTTTCTCATAATTTTTTTTTAATTTTCTTTTTATATTATTATCCTCCTCAAAGTTTCAGAAGGAATCCACCCTATTATTTCTATAAGTCGAAATTAATGGTGAATAAGCTAGTTATTAGCCTATAAACTTATAGGCTACTTGTTCTTTTTATAGTCAGGAGATTTTTTGATATTTAAACGCAATTGAAGGCCAATTTTTTTTCCTAAAAAGTCTTTTTTTCATGAAAAAAAAACTTTCATATTAAGGAAATTTTTTCATATGGATAATGATTCTCCCACTAATTAGCGCATAACACCCGAAAATGCCTGAGGTTTATGAATATCGCCTTCAAAAAAAATTCTCACATCGGGTCAAGTTGGAAATGGAGTTGTTAATGAAAAGTGTTTTTTGATATTCTTACAGATACTTAAGTATTTTGAGAAATAAAAATGATAAACGTTTGCAAGAATTGAACACTTTTATTGAAGATAAAAAGTTAAAATAAAAAATTTTCACATTTTTTTTACTTTCAAAAACCACTCCGAAAAAATGTACCAATCTCCACATCCGCTGCCACCCCCTTAAGGGGTAGCATAAGTCCGGCAGATTGGTAACATTTTTTCAGAGCAATATTATGAAAGAAAAAAAATGTGAAAATTTTATTTTTATCTTCATAAAAAGTGTTCATTCTTGCAAACGTATATTTGTATTTTCTTACATACTGATTTATCTGTAAAAATATAAAGAGCCACTTTTCATTGTACATCCATTTCCAACTAAACCCGACTTCAGTTTTTTTTAAGACAATATTAATAAACTTCAGCTATTTTCGGGTGTTATGCGCTAAAAAGTAGCTTAAAAATTCTGCTCCTTGAAAAATTTCCTAAATATCAATTTTTTTCCATGAAAAATGGGCAAAAATGTCCAAAAGTAGAGAAAAACAACTTTTTTTGAGATAAAAATTGACCCTCAATTGCGTTTTGATATTAAAAATTTTCCTGACTACAGTATAAAAAGAAGTGCCGCCTATAACACCCACAATTTTTTGCAAGCATATAATTTTTAAAAATTGACTTACCGGTTGTACAGTGTTAAAAATTTCATCAATAGTTTAAAAATGATAATCACGCGACCATCCCATTAGTTGACATACGGAGATTAAATAGATACTAAAGTATTTAGTACAAGAAAATTTAATCAGTGATTCTGCCTGATTTTTATGAAGAATTCAAAAAACCACTAATAAAAAATTTTGGTCTTGATTTGCGAAAATTTTCTTAATATTTATAAAAAAGTCGATAAAAAATGAAAAATCAAATTTTTATGATTTTTCAAACAGCGGTCAGAAAATATGAAGGCATCTATGAAAAAAGTTAAAGTGGCGTTTTTTTTGTTTGTTTTTACCCAAAGATTTGAATAAAAAAAACAGAAAAAATTTTGGACGAAAAATGCGGAAAATTATTTATAATGCTTTGATTTTTTTCAAATTTTTACGATTTCAGAGATGAAAACTCGAGCTCAAATCTTTCCTGAAATAGATAAAAAAAATTATTTTATAACACATTTTTTCTGGTTAAGCTGACGATAATAAGCACAAAAAAATAAACAAACTAATTAATTTCGTGAGTTATATTGACTCCAATATGCCGGCTATATATTGGCTTCCCCCTTAAATGAAATAATGAGGTTTCTGTCTAAGCGGACAAAACGGGCAAAAAACTACGCATTTTCCTGAAAATCTGAAATTTCGTTCCTCTAAGCGGACAAAACTGGATTTTTTCAAAACATTAAAAAAAAATTTCGAGCTTTTATTTTAAGGTATTTTATTAAGTTTTAGATAACTATTCTTGAACGGCAGTGTGGCGCATGTTGGTAGGGCTCGAGAAAATGTTATTTTAAATCCGAAGGTCTTAGGTTCGAATCCCGCGCATGCAAGTTTTATGAAATACACTCAAACACTTATAAAGTAGAATAATTTGTTATTTATTAGGAAAAAATTGTCGTAAAATAACTGTAGTTATTTAAGGGAGTGGGTGACGATAATTGAGCTGTTTTTTACAAGTTTTCAAGTGCGGTTTCTGAGAAACCTGGATATGAAAATTATTTTATTATGTTTTCGTTATGTAGGACAACTCTTTGAAATGATACCAGTACTATTAAGATCAAGAGAAAATTCAACATACGCTCAGAAAATGACTTTTAATAGACCTCCCAAAAAGCACTAAAAAGCCATCTCCTCATTTGATATTATTTCTTTCTATAATTTGGCAGTCGGTCTTAATTTATGAATACGGAAATCGTCTAGAGCCCTTTTTTGAAATGTATGCCTCTAGTGGTCAAAACAGCCAATTTGGGAGGCTCACTGAAAAGCTATATTCTCCTTCATTTTACATGATTTTTTTTTAGTTAATGGTAGAAAGTGTTGACGAAGCCTGGCTTAAAATCGTCTGGAGCCATTTTTTGAAAATTTTGCCTTTGGGTGACTGAAAATTGAATTTTTTTTGAGCAGTAATAAGACTCAAATGAGTTTATTCACAAAATTAATATGGTTCAAAAAATTTAAGATCAAAATTAGTACGGATAATTTCGAATCACAGAAAATTCCACCTAAAATTTCAAAAACCAATCTAAAACCAATTTTTTGTGAAAAAATCTTAAAATTCGAAAAAAAATTATAAGTCAAAATACTTGTGAGAAAATTCCCTACAAAATAAGTTAATGCTAAAGCCTTTTTGGAAACCTTCAGATATCGTCACCCACTCCCCAGGTGGTGGCAGTGAATTTTGACATTTTGGAGGCTTGGTACGGCCAAACTGATGAAGATGAGGAATTTTTGAGGACAGTAAATGAAAGATCTATCCTTTATATCGCGATTCCATTTGCCACTTTAGTACCACTCACACCAACCACCTGGTTAACCGCGATTAAACACGAGTTCTATGGCTTTTTTCAATTAAACAAGAATCCTAGGTTTTATTTCGGAAGAAATTAAAATTTTGTGAAACTCCCGGAAAGTGTCTGAATTTTAGTGGCTTGGTTCTATTTTTTTTTTATTTTTGTCTTAGAGCGCTAGAATTGGGTCGAATGTGTCGAAAAAGGGTGTTTTTTCGACGTTTTGATGTAAGGCTTTTTCTATGGAAATATAGGAAGGTCTAGGTGTCTCACATATCACCTTGGTTGTAGTTTTTCCAAATTTCGTCTGAATTGGCTGTAAATCGACAAAAATGTGCGCGGAAAATCACAATTTTGAAATAAAGTGAAATTAGAGAAAGTGAAGAAGAGAAATTCCAGTCTGTCTGAGCCGTACGACCCTCTGAAATGTCAAAATTCACTGCCACCATCCCCTTAACTTAAAGTATAAGTACACACAGATAATCGTGTAGTTTTTTACAATGTAGCCTGATGCTTCAAGACAATACGTAGGAGTTAAAGCGGTCGTAAGTTTTTTTGTCCGCTATTAGAGGAATTTGAATTGAGTAACAAAAAATATAAACAAAAACTTCTAATTTAATTTATTTGGTAGTATTTATTATTTAATGATGTTTACCAGTGTCTAGAGAATTTGGCTTTAGTTTAAAGCTATTTAGCGCCCTCTAGGGGTAATTTGGAGCAAAATAGGTCTAAACGGACAAAACGGGGTACCTCTAAGCGGACAGAACGGGATTTTGAAAAGTGTCCGCTTAGACAGAATTTTGCCTGCGAATTTTTCGTCAAAATGACCAAAATTGTCTTTAAAAAATTATGGAACAATTCATATTTGAATATATAACAATTTGTTATGTGAGTCTAGCAGTTAAAATCCAAAAAAAAGTTTACTTCAAATTAATTATGCTTAAAATGAAAGTTAGTTAAATTGTAATATAACTTCCTAAAAAGTCATATTGTAATTTGACCCCACTGGTGTCACTTAACAAAATTCGACCCCTAGAAATTTCTGAAAAAATAAAATTCCTATAATAATGTATAATTTAAGGTGGCGATTTCCAAGTTTATCTATCCATGGCGTTCAGGGTGCCTTTGCGGAACCCGGCGAAAAAACTGTAATCCCAGGAAAAGTCACTGGTAAATTCTCAGTCCGACTTGTTCCCGCTATGACCCCAGAACATGTTGAAAAAGTAGTTATCGATTATGTGATGAAAAAACATGAAGCATTAAATACTCACAATAAAGTGAGATGCTTTTTGGGGAAAGGACCAAGTGTGCCCTGGGTTACTGACCCTAAAAATCAAAATTTTAAATCGGCGGCGACGGCAATCAAAAAAATTCGAGGAGTAGCTCCAGATTTAACCAGAGAAGGATGTTCTATTCCAGGTAATATTCAAATTCTTAAAATAGAGTATAAAAAATAGAGCGAATCAATATTGGGTATATGATATACCGTATTTCATATTTATATGATATATAGGGTGCGTCTCGTGAACCCCTTACCTCAAAACAAACTACCGTAAAAATGGTAGAATAACAGAAAAAGGTGAAACAACGATAAAATATGTAATAATTATACTGTCAAATTTTCTTTTTGTTTTTACTGGACTTCTAAAATTATATTCTATACGGTATAGACTATACCTTCATATTTGTAATTAAAAATGGTCCATATATTATATTTGCAAACCAATTTTAATTACAAATATAGAATATAATTTTAGAAGTCCAGTAAAAACAAAAAAAAATGACATATAAAGGTGCCATATAATATTATTACATATTATATTGTTGTTTCATCTCGTACTGTTATTGTATCATTTTTACGGTCTACCATTTTTACCATATAATATGGTTAATTAATAATTCGTAATACAAAAATATTACCACATATACTGGAAGTAGTATGTTATCTGTATTTACTGAGTTATTTTTAATTGGTTAAATTTTTTTCAAATTTTTATTTTTTATGTGTCTTTACATATTATGTTTAAATTATGCGGAATAATCGTCGACGGCCACATCAAAAGTCATTTTTATTTTATCAAAAAATTGAAGGAAAATTCAAAAAAGTAATGTTTAAAAAAAATTAATTTTAAAATGAAATATGATACCACAAAGTAGTCATATTTTATTTTTCGTTATTATTAAGTTTAACAATTTTGTTCAGTAACTTTGGTTTTCGAACAAGTAACTGGTAAGGATGTTTTGTTATTACCGCTCGGATCGTGCGATGATGGCGCTCATTCTCAAAACGAAAAATTGAACAAAGTCAATTATATTGAAGGAACGAAAGTGTTGGCACAATATATTCACGAATTGGGTCAATTGTAATTTAATTTCTGTTAATTTTATTTTCAGTGGGTTCTCTCTAACTAGAACACCTCCAAGTATAACAAAACTGATCTTTGCGGCGGCTTTTCGAAAAATAAATTTTACACCAGTGTACACAATTTTTTTCAAAAACCCGCCTAAAGTGATTTTTTGTCTCACTTGGAGGTGTTCCAGTTAGAGAGACCCTACTGTAATGAAAAATAATTTTTCACATGTCATTGTGTATTAAGGTTTTGTTCGAAGCTCATTTTATAATTCCAAAAAAAGTACGAATTTGGCCTCTTAGCCAATTTTTTTGCTGTATCAGTTCTAAAATTTTCTGCACAGTTCTTTCTTGATTTGTAAGTTCTTCATGATTCTCAACTAAATTCGTCAAACAAATAGAAAAAATGTGTAATTTATTTTGTGTTTAGAATTTTTTGACTATGCCAGCTGTACCGCCTAAAAAAGAGCAAATGCTCCAAATGACACCATCGGAGCGTATCACTTTCAGGCCTCCATTCACAAGGTAGACAAACAATTTTCGGTTCAAAAATTTCGGTTCTCTTAGAATTTAGGATATTATTTTTTTTCGATTTTTATTCGAAATTTTGCAAAGAGAACTGAAGGGACAAGGGAAATCACAGATTTGAAATCAGCTATATTAATATCCGGTTATATTCAAGTCAGTCACATATGATATGTGACATATCAAATGAATTTCAAGGCTCATTGACAATGAGTCATTGTTAAATTTTAATCAATTTAATAAATTTACATTTTAAGTGGGTACTGTTTGGTAAGGTTAATTTATGTAGGTTCAGCTACCCCTCTAGTGAAACCCGTAATAGGTATCGGGATTTGTTTTGCCTTGGACAGGTGACAAAAATAGAAAACAGTTTTTTTCGATTTCTATGTTTCACGGGTAAGCACCGAAAAATATGGGTTTGAAAATACAAAAAAAAACATTTACTTCAACAGATGATGCCAAGAGTCAAAACAAATGTTGCCTAAATTTTTTGTACCACGTTTTTTGAAGAGGTGGGTCAAATTTAAAAAAAAATGTATTTTTATTGACCCAACTAGTAACTCTTTACTGAAAATTATTATATAAGACTTTATAACCGTATAGATGGTATTGAAGAAACTTAAATTTTGTTGTTTAATATGTTGATTTGTAAACCGAACTTAAGGGGGTTCTAAAGGCAGCCCATATCTTTTGTACTGAAAATTATTTTGACTGGATTTTAAAATTTTTGATCTCCACGTAGATTGTTTAATTANTAATTATATAAAGAAATAAAAATTTGAAAAAATTCAACATTCTGTAATTTTTTTGATAAAATTTGAAACAAGCTTAGTTTGAGTATATAGGTTCTATAGGTAAGTCGTATCTTCTGAACTAAAAGAGCTAGAGGTCTGATTTTATGATTTTTGAACTCAAAGTTGCTTTTTTAGTCATAAAAACTCAAAAATCGTAAAAAAATATTTTCTACTCTAGCGCTCGAACGGTTAAATATTTGGTCATAGTTTATAATACCGTTTCCCGGAACATTCACGTACGATGTCTTCGTCTTTAAAAAACTGATTGACAAATGGATGTCAAAAATAAATTTTCAAACGTACTCCTGGGAGTTAAAAAATGAAATCGTTAAATCAGGCACAACAATTTTGTTGACATTATTACAAAAAACTATAGTGCACGGAAAATAGTTTGCAATGTAGCATGAAAAAAAATGACAACTTTCCGTGGCCAATAGCAAAAAAACAGTCGTTTTCGCCAGCTTTGTACTTTTTAAAAGAAAATTAAATATCGGCAACATTTTTTTCCGCCTTTGAATTTCGCAGATAATGTCAAATTTTGAAACATTTCCTAAATAGGACGAAAAAAATACGGCTTTTTCAAGATGTTTTGCTCCTGGTTAACCTCATTTTACCGGTTGGTTCAACATGCTATCTTAAAATATAATTTAAACGTCTTCCATAGATTACGACTAACTTATCAGAATGTTTTAGTCACTTCCTATGTCTATGCCGAGAGAAATAAGCAATTCAAACAGTCCATTTTGCCTATAGAACCCCCTTTAGGGGGTACCGACGGGTTTTACTGATGTTCAAACGTTAGTCCTGAGCTAACCGCAATTCGTATTGAGTTCAAACTTCGGATTCTAGGAGATAGTTGTTTGATTTTCAAAAATGGTGTCAAAAGTTTTTTGTATGACCGGACCGGCCGGTATACCGGTCCAAAAAGTGATTTTTCCATTTTTTGGACCCATTTCTAGCTCCTGGATATCAAATTTATTTTTTTTTCAGTATAAACTTTAATTTTGAGCTTAACAGCCGTACAAATCTGATTTTCAATTCTTGTTTTTAGAGAAATTTCCAAATAAATGGGTGTTTTTGCACATGTTCGCTGACCCCATTTCATTTAGTCGACAATATCAGATTTTTTTTTAAAGAAAAGCACTTCTTAAAGTGTGCAAGCGAGAGGTACAAAGAGTTTTTTATTTTTTTTTCATTAGCTTTTTAGAGGCCTCCAAAGTTATTTACCCTCAATTCGTCAAAATAGGATTTTGAAGAAAAATTCCAAACTTTTTCTGAGTTAAATATAATTTTTATACATTTTCGTCAGTAAGTTGCACAATAAATTAGTTGTAAAATAGTCAGATCGAATGTCTAGATCACGAGAAAAGTTAATTACCTGAAAAAAATACTTAGAAAAAATTCCATAATAGCAAAATTCGGAAAATTTTTTATCGAAATTCATCTTTTTTTAGGTTTTTATAAGACAACCGTTAACAAAATAAGAATGCAGCTAAAATCAGTTTCTCATACTTCTGAGTCTCGAGAAAACAGCCTCCGTCGGTTACCCCAAATTTCTGGATCTAAAAATTTGGAAATTTTTTTTTTTCGAAATTTAAATTTTTTTATTGCCATGTTCAAGATCTAATTCACAGTGATCTAATGCAACAAAAATTAGAGCAAAAATTATTACTTCAAAAGATACAGTGCGGTTAAGGAAAATAAAACTTGGAAAATATAGAAAATTTTGGAAATTTTTTGACATCGAAAATTTTTTTTTTTATATTTTTGGAAGCAAACCAGCCACGAAATGACTGCAACTAAAATTAGCTTCCTATCACTTCTGAGTCTCGAGATACAGCCTCCGTCGGTTACCCCCTTAGGCAGTAACCGACGCCATTTAGGTTTTCAAACGTCTGTCAGGAGCTGAATAAAAGCTTAGGATAGTATTTTGAAATTGACGAATTTATTGGTTCATTATAGATAATTTATTTATAAAAACATTTTCAGCGTTTCCACATCTCATCTCATGCTACGTAATCCCACGACTTCCGCACTTGCTTTTAAAATTAAGACAACAGCTCCCAAAAGGTACGATCAAAAATTGAATTATTCAAAAAGACAAAAATTCTGTGGTTTTGGTCTAAGATCAATGTGCAAAATTTCGAAAAAAAAAATGATTATTTATTTAAAAAATTAGGTTTATTAAGAAATAATCGAAATCTTATTTTTGAATGCCTAAAATATATCAGTTATACTATATAGGCTATAGTTTAGGTCATCTATGACAATCTTCTATGTACTGATATATTTTATGCATTTTGAAATAAGATTTCGATTTTGTCGTAAAAAAATACATTTTTGAATTTAATAAGAAGTATACTTATAACTTTCGTACACACGTTACTTTCGCAATTTTTGCGTATTGACCTAACTGTATGAGTATATAATTTGTATAAGCTATACACCGATACTCTGGGATTTGAGTTTTGATAATTCCTTAATTTTTTTTTAACTTTTACAAAAAAATTTAAATCAGATATTGTGTACGACCAAATGCAGGCTTTGTTGCTCCAAGTGGCAATTCTGAGATTAAAGTTATGTTACAACCGGGATCGATCGATGAACGACATAAATTTCAAGTCCAATCAATTGTCGGTAAGTAAAATATATTTTTAATTTAAACAATGAAAATAACTCGTTGAGGGGTGGTGGCGGTGAATTTCGACAATTAAATAATGATCCTAGAACTTGAATCGCAAAATCTTGAGTTTGCTTAAAATTTTAGAAACTGTCTTAATTTAAGTGGACCAAACCTATGTTTTAATTTTTGTCGCCGGAATTAGTGTCGATTTTTTAGAAGCCGACTGGGCCTAGAATATGGTTCTGGTATTTTTGAAATTCCAGTCTTATTGGCTGTTAAGGGGACAGAAACGGTGCTAGAAGATCAAAAAATAATTTTTGATGAAAAAGTTTAATTTCCGCTGTGTTCAAAATCAGACCATAGTTGCTAATATCGTTTCCAGAAAACGGTACCCAAGGAATCTTTTGATGGCATTTAAATTGTCTAATTCTCACTTTCATATTCAAATTTTCAATTTCGCGCACTTTTTGTCGATTTACAGCCAATTCGAAAAATCCTTACAACATCTTGCTCACCACCTCTTGGGCTTGTTACATTCCGAAAATGACGTTGTTTTGAAATAAGGCGAAAAAGAAATAAGACTTTCAAAAAAAAATTTGCTCGCGGTTAACTCATTTACCGTTGGTCGAACATGCTGTGAAAAAAGTCAGAAGTGAAATGTGTTCCAGAGATTACGAAAACTACTATTCCTGAGATTTTTATAAGATTGTTATGTAGGGATAAAAAGTTATGAGCCTTCGAAAAAGCCTTTCCAGCATGGACAACCACCTTAATCAACAAAAATGCGCGAATTTGTAATTCGGAAAAATGAAGTTTTTTAATTTTGGTCAATTAACTTCAGAAATGAAAATAGGATCTAAAAAAATCATTAATTTTTTTTGAAATTTGACCCCATATGCTCTAAAAAATTTTCTTCTTTATTCACATTTTGATATATAAAAATCCTTTGGTACCAAATATTTACAGGTCAAATTTCTAGGTCAAATTTTATTTTCAGTGCCCCTAACTTACGGAGAAATGACCAAAGAAGAACAAGCTGATGTTTGGTCTAATCCGGGCGGCCCAGCCATGTGTTCGAAATTAACTTGTGAATTCGCAGCTACTACTCCTGAAGATGGCGGAGAAGATAACCAGGTAGAAGACCAGGAAATGATTAATATATACAAAATAGAAAAAAATACTTTGAGGTGAGCAAGATGTACCACAGAGCTCATCTGAATTTTTGCTAGATAGAATTTTTTATTACTAAAACGAGATCTTTTTTGACGACAGGAAAGTTTGATCTTGGAAATCAAACATTGACCGCCTTTTTTCAGCGATCTTTTTTCTTTAGTTTAGTTCCACGAGTTTTTCTCGAAGATGGCTTAACCAATCTGAAAATTCCAAAAATACATAAGAGTCAAGGGTTTGTTACCTTGCGTAAGGGTACACTAGGTTACACACACGGTTTGTACTGTTAGAGATATGAGACTGATTTTTTTACCTTTAGTTTTTTTTTGTTAAGTTGATTTATTATAGTATTTTTGTTTGTCATTTACAGAAAAAGTTAATAAAAATTTACAATAGTTAAAAAAAGGCTTCCAAAAAAAAGTCTTCCAATTTTCTGACCTATATTTTTTGGAGTCAATTTTGTAATACGATCCCAGACAGGTCGTTTTTTTAATTTGATTATTTGGTGTCAAATTACAAAGTTATGGGTCAGAAAACTTTAATTAAGAAAAAACGTACAAAAGTCTCATATCGCTTACAGGGACCGAGAAACCGCCAATTCAAGATTTAACCGGTAATTACCTGAATTCTGGTATGCGGTTTGAAAAAACAAAGGTTTTATGCAAGAATCAAACCCTTGCCTCTCATGTTTTTTTTGGAATTGTCAAAATCGGTTCAACCATCTTCAAGAAAACTCGTGAAACTAAACCACAGAACGCGGCCACTGTATCAAACGCTGCTGTTTATAAAAGTATCTTTAGCATGAAAACGTTTTTGTAATTTTAAAATTGTATAAAAAACAGATAATGGTTTTTCATTTTTAAAAATTACAAAAATTTTCCCGTGCTAATTTTTAATTCTGAAAATATACATATTTATCGCAATGAAAAGCCCGCTGATCCACCAGCATATTCTGAAATTAAAACCCCCAAGGCTGAAATTCAAAGTGAAAATATCCACCAACATCAACAAAAGTTAGAACCCATGGAACCAGTTATGAAGGTTGAGAAAAAAGTAGAGTCAGAAAAAGTCAACCAGATCAGTAATAACGAAGCCGAAGAAATTAGACGTTTGAAGGCAGAACTCCAGGAAGCATTGAAAAAAATTGAAATGCTGTCAAGGTAAGAATTAATTGAAGTGAGAAATAGTTTTCCGTTATACTAAGGGGCGAGCCGGCAAACTTTCTGACTAAAAACTTATGGTAGTTTTTTTATTTATTTATTTAAAAATTGTGATATGACATCTTCTAACGGTGCCTAAATGGCCGTGGCTCAGTACCACCGTTTTTTAACCCCCGCAAGCTATCTTTAACCTCATCCGCCTACGCTGTAATGATACCTCTTTTGAGCGAACAACAATTAGGAGACGTTATATGAGAAATATATCAAAAAACTGCTGCTAACTGAAGTCAACGATGCGGTTAATTTGGTGATGAAAAAATGTCGGACCAAACAGGCATCCCTTTTTCCAACTTTAAAGTTTTTGTCTCGAGTTTGAGAGCCAAAAAATCATCAATTTGAAAATTTGTATTTTTACCGTTTTTTTCTAAATCTCCTACAAGTTCAAAAGTTAAATTTTGCCCGACTGGCTCCCTAAGTACAGTTATAGATATAATATTTATGAATTATTCATAATTTTTATTCTTTGATATATAGTTATGGCTTCCAAAATTTCATTTTAGCACTGCACCGGCACCCGAGCAATCAGCCGAGCAACAGAAAAACTTGTTGATATATTTATTTATTGCATTCATGTTAGGAACGGATGAGAGCAACAACAAAAATAATTTTTTTTTGAAATAAATTTTTCAAATTTTTAGAATTTAATTTTTAATAATGTTCTCATCCACGCAAACAGGTTTTTTCATCTCGGTTCTTATATAAATTGGACAAAAATCCTTTCTTCATTAAAATAGTAAAATCATCAAAACGCGAAACTTTTTAGTCTTTCTCGAATATGCTTCAACTCAGCAAATCTCATGTTTAAAATGTTTACAGTTTGTGTGATATGTTGCATATATGTACTAATATGTGTTCTAATTACAGTTATAAGTTCATCAAATATATGATATGTTACATATCCGTATGTAAATTAATACATGTACCCCCTCTGTAAAATCAAAATATGGAGGACTGAGCCGTTTTTAGCTGGATAAGAAAATTTCAGAAAAATCAGCGAAAACCACATTAATACACGAAAATCCTACTTATTAATAACTTTGCTATACAGTGAAGTGCTTTTCAAACGAGCCGTTTTCTTAATACAGGTTGAGTTTTCATTTTTATAGGGTTGTGAGCGGAGCAAAAGAAGAAAATTCTCCCTCCTCCGCCCTTTTTGATTAGACCCTGGACCTAGTCCAGCAAAAGCCATAAGAAATTGAAAACTCAACCAGTATAACAAGGAGTGTCCTACGAAAAGTACTTAACTGTACTATAAAAAGATGGCCTGGTCTGTTAAATATGTTACATACGTGTCAAACCAAGGCAATTTCTTTATCGCGAAATGAAATATTTTTTGTAGGACACAAGTTTATATATTAATAGGACGCGCCATTTCAAACACACTTCACTGTACCATTTTATCTAAATAAAATCGAACTCGTATTAACTAGTAATATCGTGATGTCATTCCGTGAAATTAATGCTTGCCGATACCAGCATTTTTAGTCATTATGGGGTCATATTATAAAGTGAAAAAATAATTTGAAATTTTCGTCGCGATAAAATTTTCTTTCCTACGTTACGTAATATGACACCATACAATTTTTTTTTGAATTTACACTCAAAAGTGTCATGAGATGTCATATCGCAAAGTTCGTCAGCTAGAAAAATAGTGAAAGATTTTAAGAGGGTATCCGACGCTACGTATTATACGTGGAACTAGCCCTAATACTGGCCCTTTGCTCGATTTTTCAAGAAACGTTCAGTAACCCCTAAACACATCAAAACATAAAAATTAATAATTTTGAATTATTTTCGAAGTTAAAATTTTGAAATCTCGTTTTTCGGGAGAAATATTGAAAAAGTAATGAGTAGCTCTTTTGCTCAACTAATCGTGATTCTAAAACAAAATAATTTCTAATTTGCCCAGTTGTTTTCCAGAAATCGGAAATGCTAGGAAAGTTTTCGAAAAATTTCTATCAATAAAAAACGGTTCTGTAGTTCATCCCTCCTCCAAATATATATTTCAAAAAATTGGGATCTGGACATCAAAAATAATTAATATCTTTGTACCCCTTATATATATTTCAAGCATGCTGAATTTCATACATAAGTTCGTACCTTATCGTAACAGTTTCTCACTCCCAGCAACAATTAATATATCGTAATATATCATCTGCGTGTTCGAGAGAGACCGCTGCGAGTTAAAAAATGTTCATTTTTTATTGTGAATATAATGTGCAATGAGTTGTACTATGCAAATCACAATGTACGAAGTGAAATATACTGTAACTGACGCAAAAATGAAACGGAGAAAAAATGATCTCTAGGAAAAAATTCTAATTTTGACTAGATTTTCTAATTTTGATCGAGGTATCATTACGTGTCAGCCACTGTAGTTATATATACTAATTTTCATTGGAATATTTTATATTTTGGCTTAAATGCGGCCTGGGTTTGAAATCAGTAGGAAATTTTTCGTCATTTTTCATTTAAATTTAAAGGTCAATAATGCACAGGGTCTCCGCAGTCAGGCAAAAAGTTTTTGGAAATTTTGCCGTTAGACACGGATTCTGATTGGTTGAAATTCATACCAATCAAATTTGAGAATTTCGACTCAATT
Source organism: Oikopleura vanhoeffeni (assembly GCA_004367855.1). Lineage (NCBI taxonomy): Eukaryota > Metazoa > Chordata > Appendicularia > Copelata > Oikopleuridae > Oikopleura > Oikopleura vanhoeffeni. The sequence continues at coordinate 254,810 of SCLH01000530.1, read as the reverse complement.
TTCAATATATTTTCTCATGTTGATTTCCAAAATATATGGATATATGATATATCATATATCTTTATTATCAAGTTTTCACTTTTTAGGGATCGAACATTCTGAACTTTCAATGGTAATATTGAGAAAATATGAGAAAAAAGTTTCGCCTAATAAAAAGACAGCCTAAAATTGCACCTTCATAAATATGCGAACAATTGTCGTACGGCTGCACTTCTAGCCGCGTTAAAAGACGCTCGCGGCGTCTCTTTCCGAAAAAAGAATTAGCGAAAAAATTATATCTCTTGAAATCTGACCATGATTCTTGCCCCTGATTTCATAAGCTTTTACCGTGTTCAGTCCAATAAAATTTCCTAGCATGGAATCCCACCTTATAAAGGCCCAATAAAATCCTATTAATCCATATCTTATCCTATAGGGATGTTTCTTCAATCTTTCAAACCTGTGAGAATAAGTTTATAGGCGGCCGTATTTTATGCAATTTTAAAATTAACAAAATACCCAGGCTAAATTCTTAAACTTCATTAAATTTACCCCTTTTAAAAAACATTTTTGTGGTAAGCAAAAAATACCGTCGCTTAGTTTTTAACCATTAAAAATTTTCCAAGTAGTCAAAATAGCCGATCAAATCAGGGAACTTACGATTTTAATATGTAAAAGTCAAGAAAAGCTATTGATCCTTATGATTATACACGATAAAAATCACTATTAGATAAAAAAAACGTAGATAAATTTTTTAGAAACCCGCTTTGGCACTGTATTCTACTTTTGAAAATTTTGAATTGATATCTTTTTAGGTGTTAAAAATCACTTGAGTCACTAGCTTCTATTTTCCGCGTTTTGTCTTCACGTAAAATCTGAATCAAAAAAACACACACACATAATTGAAGCTGTTTGCTTGAGCTATTAGAGCAAAAATGTTAGAAATAATAAAAAAAATAAACAGGGAACTTCGGCACTTATAATCGCCATTTTTAACCATTCATTTTTTAGAAAATGTTTCGTAGGTTAAAATCGGACCAGATTTGGCGGTTAGATAGAAAGTTTTATTTGAAATATCCATTTGAGAATATAAAAGAAGAAAATTTACCGCCTATATCAAATCATAGTTACAGGAAAAAAATTATTAAAAATGAAAAATTTCATATTGGCAGAGTTTGGGAAAGGTAAGGATCGATCAAATGTATTTTCATTATGATTTAAAATTAATTTTTTTCTGAAATTTCACTTATTTTGAAAAAATAAGAGAATTGATGCCAAGTTTCGAAAAATCTAAAATATTGAAATTTTCACAGCCATTGTCTGATTATAGATTTTTTGAAAAAACTACTGTACATACAGGCCAGGGACGTCATCCAAAAATTTCAATATAAATAATGTAAAAAGTGCATACATTATATATCGATTCCGTCTAAAGAATGAACACCCGAGATTCAAACCAAACTGAAACAAAAATCTTTGCAACAGGAGCTAATTTTTATGGACAATGTGGAATAGTTGCTAAAACTCGAGAAGTCACACAACTTCCTATAGTTTAGGGTAGTAAATCGACAAATTTTCGATATCAAAATTCGACCTCATAGCGCATTGTTTACCCTTTTTACAGACAACCTCTTATCAAGCAGCGTGCAGAAAAATCAAGAAAAACTTTTGCAAACTGATCAAAAATGGAATATGCAATTTAAAAGTGTGTCAGCTGTTGACCCACCAAAGATAATCGAAAATTTCCAAAATCCATTTTCAATAAATAGATATAATCAGACGAAAATCAAGTTTCATAAAATCTCAGCAGGCCGCCATACATCTTTAGCGATGGGGTAAGTTCATTTTTTTTATACAAAAGACCGGGAATTAATAACCTACATTTTAATATGGAGTTACTAATGCAATCGAAAGTTTCACAGATTGTTTAGACGCCAGTATATCGAATATATGCCTATGATTTGAGCCCCATGAAAGTTTTAATTCGTCTAAAATATTTTTTCTGCAATTCTTCCTTTATAAATATAAGCTGTAGTTCAAAAACACCTTCACACACTTTACATTTGCATAAAACGCAAGAAATAAAATTTTGACGACAATATACAAGAATTATCCCCCTATTTCACCATTTTTCTATTAAATTTCCTAGGAAGCAGCGAAAAAGATCTGGTCAGTATGGCTGGGTTGTTCTTGGCAGTGGTATTAATGATTATGGCCAGTTAGGCCGTCATGTAGCGCCTTCAAAACCAATAGACTCTTCTGGAAATATCATTGATCAGCAATTTGACGATAAAGGAAAACGTGTCTGGAATCGAACTACAAGTGACTCGGAAACCGACGAAGAAATTCAATTTGAATCTCTTTTAGCCTAGGGTAGAAAAAATTCGAAAGGTTACTATAGGTCAAAATGCGGCTTTAAAACATTTGTTTTGAACAAAACTTAAATTTTTTGAAGTTTTCTTTTTTTGTTATGAGCCAATCATTAAGCTCAAATGAAGCACCTCATCAAGGAGGTTAATCAAATCAATAAATTAAAAAATCATTGATGGATAGCTGGTAAAATGCAAGTTAACATTCGGCAAGTTAAAATTTACTTTTTTTCCGTTCGCAATTCCCACCCTTTTTAAGCCGCATTTCGAAGAATTCCGTTTTATCGAGAATGTGGAATTCCGCATTATTATAAACCGCTCTCTATCTCGACTGGTGGATCTCATTCAGCAGTTGTTTTCGGGCATTCGGATTATGACCCGACAGCGACACCAGCGGAAAATATTATGAGGTCGAAGCAGTATCCAAATTTTGTTGTCACGATGGGAAACAATGCAAATGGTCAATGGTAAATTTATTTTTTTTATAATTAAAATGAATTATGGTCATTTTAATAAATACTTGTAAATTTATAAAATCAGATATTTTTTATTTTGTTGGTTTGTCACAAAAAGATCTTTTCGACAATATGATGAGCTCCGACTTTGAATTTTTGCCTCAAAACGGCTAAAAGTTAAATTTTCCGTGCTTATATACAGTATGTAAGATTTTTGCTCCTATTTTTCCAATTTGGACAACTCTGATTTCCATCCTTTTGATTGGTTCAATCTTGAAAAGACGTAGGTATTTGCCAAAATTGATCGTTCTCATTGACGGATAGCAAGTTATCCAAATTGTAAAAATAGGAGCAAAAATCTTACACACTGTATATATAATAATTATAATTGTTCAAATACTTTTCCAAAAACATTTGTTCGTCAAATTTTTTAATCGCAAAGCTTCGATTTTCTTTTATAGGTTGTATTTTTATTTTTTAATTATTTTTGTCCAGATAATATACTGTCATTTATGTTTATAAGAACCGCCTGTATACAGAAAAACGACCTAAATTTAAATTTTGGAATATAAGTGTGTTTACACGGACAAAACGACCGCTTCACAAGCCATAAATTATGGCCCATAATAAGGTATATCCATGATGATGCCCGAGTAACTTAAATCTCT
>SCLH01000530.1:226180-251333 GCA_004367855.1 Oikopleura vanhoeffeni | reverse complement strand
ATTTGCCTTTTAAAAGAATAGGGATTAAGAGATTTAAGTTACTCGGGCATCATGATCGATATGACGCGTGCATTGTGTGCAATATTGAGGCATTTATGCAATTTAATAAAATTGCGTCTGTAAAGAAAAAACGACAACTTTAAATATACTTATATTTATAATTTGGAATTCATATAAATAATAATTCATGAAAAAATTATCAAAAAAGACTTTGACCATAAAATAAATGTAGAATGCCAAAATCAATATCAAACCTACACTGTACGGTGATGTAAGTTGGCCAGTAATCAACCTTTAAAATTACCGGTTTTTCTGAGGCAAATAATGAGAATTTTCGAAAAATAATTTTTTCTTCATAAATAAATCAATTTAAAGGTTGTTCTTTGCACGGTTATCTTAATCACTTAGATTCGAACCTATGAACTTCCGGTTTAGAACGTCATTTACCGGTGAACCGGTTTACCAGAAAAAAACAAAGCAATTGGGTGCCACAAATTTACTTGGCTACATATGACTGAGTAGGGTGGGACCTATTACAAAAAGCTACCTAAGAACAATTCGGCAAATAGTTTTTTAAAAGAGAAATTTGGCCAAAAAGTTAAAAAATTTTGGTCAAAATAAAATTTTAATATCGATTAATGCCTTCCGAGAATTTTTTTTTGAAAAATAATATATTTTTGAATGAGTGACTGGGAACGCTTTTCATTGGTCGGTGCCTTTTATATTTTGGAAAGATGCGAAAGTGAATATTCTCAATCGCGGGGTGTCAGGTTATGCAGCATAACTTATGCTAAACTAAAATTCTCAAGAGAAAATACCACATACTGTAGAACCAAAACTTTTATTTTAGTGGTGTGTCTGGCAGCTCAGATGATTATAATATCGTGGATGATCAAGAATACGTGGACCGTAACCAGAATTTTAGTTGGAATCCGTACGATGTCATTTGTGGGGAATCTCACACGTTTTTCATTTCCCGTAGAATTGGTATGAATCCGTCCAGAGGTTGGCGAGTTTTTTCATCTGGCTTGAATGATGATGGCCAGCTCGGCTTAGGACATTTTAATCAAATGTTTAATCCAACAGGCGGGATATAAATTTAGCGACGAATTTCATCGACTCAAATTTTCTCGATTTGCCACATCCGATTTGAAAATTTGCAAGAGTGGTTGACTTATCATGTTTAGATCTCTACAAATAGACTATTTTACCTGATGATGTCCAGTAACATCGTTGAAAAAAATTAAATGGTGATAGTATCACCGTGATAGCACTAGTTATGGTAAGGACCATTCTTTAAAGGGGTCAGGGACTGTACCTAGAACCACGAGGGTCAACTTTTCAAATAACAGTTTCGTGCTTTATTATGGTGAGAAATATCTTTAGAAAATATAAGGAGGAAAATTTTGCAATAAGATACCAATAGGTCAAATTACGACAATGGCCTGTATGGGGTCATATTACATTGACGTCATTTTTTATTAAACTAAAGTTATGTATAAATTGTTGCATTGAATAGATTGGAAAACTAGACATAGCATGAAGGCGTATGATCTATTCAATGCAACAATTTATACAGAACTTAAAAAAACGACGTCATTGCTTGTGGTCAATTCAAATATACAGTATGTCACATTTTTGCTCATAATTTTAAATTTTTGCTGAAACCTGATCGACACCGCTGATTGGTCAATAAGCATTTACATCTGTGAAGCACCTACGTGTTTGTTAATTTAAAAGTTTTGATTGGTTTAGGTTAGCTCCTGCGAAAAAGTAGGATTATTAGCAAAAATGTGACATGCTGTACATAAAAAGAATTTATAATATAACCCCAACATCAAGCTATTTTCGAAAAACCGTTGCCCCGATCATGAAAACCCAATGAAATTCGTTGCTAAAATTATATCCCGCCACAGAAATACAAAATTTACCACCATTGTCCTCGTTATCTACAAAGGGCGATTTTTCTCTAGGCTTGGATATCCATAATCAGATTTATGGCTGGGGAACGAATGCACATGGGATTTTTGGGTCTTTTACAGAAGAATTGGCCATAAACCGACCTTATAAACTGACGCAGAAAATTTTTGAAAAAATTTTGGATTCAAAACCAGTGCAAGTAGCGGCCGGTTCGAGAGCTGGAATAATATTGACCGACAAAAGGAATGTGGTGAATTTTGTTTAAGCAGAATCAGATTAAAACATTTAGTTTTTTGTTTAAATTTATAATTGGCGGCTTCTCATTTAGGTCGTTTTGTTAGACTCGGGCCACCTAAGGGGTATCTATTTTGGGAGAACCAGACTAGATGGGGACAAACTTTTATATCGATATGCAATCGTGAAAAATTTTCTTGACTTCGTAGTTTGATCACGTGATAAGGAAGCAGCATTCAAATTTCAAAATTTTTGCATTATATAATTATGGTCCGTCTCAAAAAATACACAAAATAAATAAATTTCATGAAATTCGTAGGAAGTATGCAGATCTGCGACTTCAGATACATCGGAAGGTGTTCAAGAACACTCTGGATTTTTACTACATTTTTAGTAGCAATAAGTAAAAACTAAACTAAAACCGTCGATGAAAATTCCTTCCCATTCTGGCAGTTACGGAAAGCATCACGGAAAGCAACGATTCCGAGCACAAAAACATTTCGGCTCTCTAGTGGTCAAAAAAGAGTTCTAAAAACCCACATTCTCAGGACTAATTTCAATTTGAGCAAAAAAATTATTTTGTTAAAAAAAAATTGATTAAATTAGTTAAAATACAGAATATTTTTTGTTAAAGAATAGCTTTTTAACAAATATTTTGTTCTTTAGATGTTAACATTTGCATTAAAAATGTTTTTTTGTGAAAAATTGCTGTTTTTGATACAGTAGAAATTTTTTTGTTAATAATTTTTAGTTTAAAAATTCTCGTTAAAAAATTGTTTGTTCAGAAATCTTTCGGTAAAACATGTTTTGTTTAAGGGGGTCGGTGCATTTTGACAGATTTGCACTTTTTCAATTTTTTTGTCTTGATGGGAAAATTTTTGCCACTTCAAAATTTTCGAATAAAAACGATTGTTCGACAACACAAGTTGCCACTTTCAGCTTACTTTGTATAATCTGAATTTCTTCAGATTGATAATTTTAATTATATAAATGTTTTTGAAAAACACTCAAAAAACGCGCGTTTTGCTCCATGGTTTCTAAATAACAGTAAAATTTATAATTTTTAATTTGTTACTTAGAAGCCCTAAAATACGCTTCGACCACCGACTCGGATATTTATTAAATTTAATTTTATACGATTTCTACGTCAAAATCGAAATTAAATTGTGAAAAAGACGGAAAAAACCGAAATTTACCACATCGAAAGAAATATTTTTCTGCATGAGTTAAATAAAAAAATTGAAAACGGTGGATGGGTCGGCTTATCAATTCGGCAAGTTTGAGTGTGAAAAATTTTTTAATTCCGGATAATGAGGGCCTTGGAGTATTTCTGCCGATCCGTAGTTTCGTTTAAAAAAGTATGATTCAAAGTATTAACAAGAGCGAAGAAACAAAACGAAGACATATTTAAATATAGTGAAAGTAGCCATTCCAATATTTTCAGCTAAAGATTCCAGAAAAATTAGTTTGAAAATTTTTGAACAAGAAATGGAGAAAATTTCGATATATTTCCGAATAGTTTGCACCCTTAAGGGGGTGGCATAAACCCGGAATCCTGGAGTCAATATAACTACGAAAATAGTAAGTCGTATATTTTTTCATGCTTATTATAGTTAGCTGACCGATAAAATATGTTCAGCTTCATAAAACATTTTTATCCATTTATAGAAGATTTGAGTTCGGGTTTTCATCTTTGAAATCTAAAAAATTAAAAAAAAAAACAAAGGATTATGAATTTCCTCATATTTTGTCCAAAATTTTTGTTTTAATAACTGAAATATATGGGAAAACCAAAAAAATAGCCACTTTAACTTTTTTCATGGATTCCTACATATTTTCTGACCGCTGTTTGAAAAATCATAAAATTCTATTTTTTATTGACTTTTTTGAAAAATTATGAAATTTTCCCCAAACAAGTCCAAAATTTTTATTGGTGGTTTTTAACTCTCCATAAAATCAATCAGAATCACATATTAAATTTTCGGTACTATTAAATTGCCGTATGTCAACTAATCGGTAGGTCGCGCGTGTATCATTTTGAACTTTGATGAAATTTTAACACTGACTGTGCACTCGATAAGTGCCATTCGCACTGAATCTTTAAAAATTTTGGTTGTGAAAATTCCCAATAAAATGGGTTACTGGACGTCATTTCTTTGATAGTAGGACATTTTTTATATCAAAACGCAATTTAAGTCAGTATTTTTATCTCAAAAAAAGCTGTTTTCTCTACTTTTTGCCAATTTTAACCTTTTTCATGGAAAAAAAATGTGATATTAAAGAAATTTTCGACTGTGCAGAGTATTAGGTTAGGGGATTAGCGGAGTACACCCGAAAATAAATGAAGTTTATTAATATCGTCTTAAAAACAATTCTATTAGTCGGTTAAGTTGGAAATTGATGCACAGTGAAAAGTGTTTTTTTGTATTTTTAACTATAGTCTGTTATGTTTAAAAAATAAAAATGTAACCGTTTGTAAGAAGAACACTTTATTGAAGATAAAAAATAAATTTCACCATTTTTTTCTTCATATATTGCTCTGAAAAAATGTACCAATCTGCTGGAGTTATGCCACCCCCTTAAAACTTTTTTTTAAATCCTGCTTAAAAATACCCTCTTTCAAATTTTATTTTTCAAAATAAGCCATTTTAAAGATCTGTATACACCTTCGGTACTGGATTATTAGGATACAGTGGTGATGCCAACGACATAACTTGTCCGTTTCCAGTAAAAGTCGGAGAAAATTTCTTTGGCGGGGGCAAACCCACGGCTGTTTTCGCTGGTTATGATACGTTTGGTGTCATAACGGATATTGGCGAACTATATACGTGGGGAAGATCTTCATTTAATGGAATAGGATTATTCGAAGAAGAAAGTGCTATGCAAGTTCAACCTTTTCCATGGCGAGCTACAAAAGGAATAAACCAAAAGAATGTTTTAGACCTAGATTTTGGTCTAGATCATTTAGTAACACTGTGTGCGGTTTAATCTGCGCTCTCAGTTTTTCTGTATTCTTGAAAATACAGTCGACTAGGGAGTCGGTGCTATCAGACATATCATGATATTGGGTACACTTTTCTCTTGATGAAAACTTTTTGCTGGGTGTATATTTTTCTCTCAATATACCTTGAAAGTAATGTTTAATAATTTGAAGAATTTAGCTTCTATAGGTAGCCTTTTCTAACCTGGCCAACCCTTCTCAGTAATTTTTTTCGGAGGTCATACCATATATCAGCAAACAATTTTTTGCGATGTGTAGCAAGTGAATTTGTGGCGACCAAAATGTTTTTTTTAGTCAATCGGTTTACCGGTAATTGTTGTTCGAAAAACGGGGAACATTGGTTTCAAGCGAATCAAATGATATTTATATGAAAAGATGCATTTTAGGGTAGTTTTATTCGAAAAAGTTTCGAAATATTTATTTTGACATATAACAAATTTAATACAAATTACCCCGAATTGATCATTCTCATATAAACATATTTTTCATTTCAGCCGATGCCTAAAAATATAATTTGACACTTTTTGAGGTGTCACATATCAAAATAATTAATGCCAATCGAATTACCGGTTGACCATGAAATAATTTTGGTCGCGACAAATTTTTTCAAACCGTTTTTTGATATCCAGTACGGTAAGGTAGGCCCTACAAAAAAATGTTTGCTCGCTGATTTTTTGATATATCATATATTCAAGGAAATCATGATTAAAAATGATCTATGCAATAAAAAATTCACTAAGAAAGTGTTCAAAAACGAAAAACTGTTTTTGCAATTGCCTGTCATTTGGCTTGGAATTTTCGAAATAAATTCAAAAAGAATTTCGAGCCAAATGAAAGGCAATTTTTTAAACGGTTTTTGGTTTATGAACACTTTCCTGATGAAATTTTGAAAAAATTTCGCATAGATCATTTTAATTCATAATTTCCTAGAACATTGCAAAAAATCAGCTATCGTAGGCAAAAAAAGTTTTGTCGGCTTACCTTATGGTTCGGTCTTCAAAGAAAATGACTGAGGCGGGCAGGGTAAAAAAAGCTACATTTGAAAAATTTAGTTCCAATTAAAAAATTTTAATTCGTGAAATTTTGAAAAAAGAATTCTATTTTTTTTTAGTTTTCTTAATATATCGAAACTGAGGGAAAGATAAAGGGAGATAAAATATAAAAGCATTTTGTTGTGTGTGTAGAATTTAAGGATCTGAGACAAACATTAATATCTTCTGTTTTTTCTGCATGATCACACATTCTGCCAAAAATAATAGATTCATCTTTGAGCATTAATTTACCGAGCAGATCAGCGCGTGACATTTCGAAATTTCAGGCCTACCGACTAAATTATGTTCGAATCAGCCAATTTTTAGGCCGTGAATATATTTCAACCTATTAAACCCCCTCACACCCAAACGCCATTCGGGGACGCGAGATTTTTTAAATCCTTAAAACGAGATAGAAATAATAACTCCACAGACTTTCAATTCAAATGTGTCATAGAGTTTGCAATTCTCTTCCTAGTAATGGTTTTAAAAATTTGATACGACTAGCAGTTCAAAAGATATTTTTTCTAGCGTAAATACGACAGATAAAATCAAAAAACTGAGGAGACTCAGATTTAGGAAATTACTTAAGGCTGCTCCTGGTACTATTCTTTTTTTCTCTGGTCTTTATTGAGAGTTTTATTTTTTCTTAAGTGATTTCTCTATAAATTCAAAAAATAAAAAAAACAATTAATTGCGCGAATAATTATTTTTGAAATAAATCAGTTTGATTTTCAGTTAGAATTCGATGCAAAGAGCACAAGTTTGATATCATGCCGAGTTATCAACCTCACAACTGACCCCAATACTCAGTTTGTACTTTCTTTAGTGGCTGAACATCTTGATCTAATAAACTTATTTTTATCCTCAAAAATAGGTTGCTTACAATTTTCGAAATGTATTTTTTCGGCACACGAAAAAAGGAGTTATCATGTTGTAGACTAATGGAGAGAGATATTTTTAATATATATATATTTTTATATATAATTTGCGTATCACTCTAGAAAAATCGTTTTTTGAAGAAAAATAAATTTTATTTTTATGACGTATTTCGATCAAAGATAATTAAATTTTGGATTTTTTTTATTATTCTCCAATTCACCGTGATGAGCCTTCAAAGTTGCAAGTAGAAAACTATTTTATTCGAATTTGTTTCCCTGATTTAGTGCAGTGCATTTGCTCGGAAGGATCGAGAAACTTTGTTTTTCAGACGATTGAGGATGAGCTTTCAAAATTCAGATCATATTTGAATAGCCATGTGTTTACTATCTTTTGTTATTCATGTGATTTTGAAAAATGTATGGTTTTCGATGAAGTACTTGAATTAACCTCTATTTTCTCTTGCATTTATCGAGCAAACAGAATTAAATTTAGAAAATTATTGGCTCCAATTTGAATTATCTGATCGGTTATAATTGAATGGAGTTTATCCATTTATTTTCTCCGTAAAAACCGCTCAAAGTGGCGTCCCCGAATGGCGTTTTGGTGTGAGGGGAATTTCAATGGTTTTTGGTGTGAGGGGGTTAATGGATTCCAATTCCCGTTTAAAAACAAATACTTAATTCTGGTTTTACAGATCAAAAACTGTATAATTCAACTAAATTGGTCTAATTTTTGGAAAGTCAGACGCTCAGCCTATAAACTTAATTATGTAAGAATTACAGTAACGTGTCTTCCGTAGGACGCGTCCTAAGGGTTTTAAAAGAACTGTCCTACGAAAAGTAATTTACTGTACTTTAAGAAGATGCCTTAGTATGATATACATATATGTTACATACGTATCGTACCATGGCGTATTTTTAAGCGAACAGTAAAGTACTTTTCGCAGGACACTACTTTCAAAATCCTTAGGACGCGTCCTACTAAAGACAGTTTACTGTAGCTGATTTTTTGTCTGTGACCTTATTTTATTTAATGATAACAATTCCAGTTTTGAAATTTAATACTTATTTCCGGTTTCAGCTTCAACGTGTAACACCCTAGAGCAGATTAACTCAAAGTTCTTTGTTTATTTTTCTGATCTGGTCTTCATAAAATTATATTACTCTTGATCGTCAGCTGCCTTGTTGCTCAAAATCTAAATTATTCATTTTTGTTTCGTTTATTTTTGTTTCCATATAAAAACTAGCGTGGTCTGACCCACCACATTAAAAGTGTTTTTTATAGTTTAGAGAAAATTTCAAGGTGAAGCGCCGGAGATCTGAATCTCCGTCTGGGATGACGGGAAATACTTTACTTTCTGGAAACACATATTCTTATCAATCAAAGGTAAGAATACAATTTGTTTGCCGTGTGAAGATTTTCGAAAAAATAAATGTAAAATGTTGACCCAAAACTTCAATAAGAACGTATGTACCAGGGATCGGCAAACTAGACAATTTTGCTGGGTCAGGTCGAACTGGGCCACTTTCCCCCTATCTTTTACTATAGTAGTTCATATGAAACCTACGAAATTTGTGAAAAAGTGGCCCAGCTTTTGTCGATCCCTGGTATGTACGAATTCTTCGGAAGCTCAAGCTATATATTTATCTGAGAGATAAATTTGCACTTGAAAAAATTTTACATTTTATTAGTGAAAACCTTACTAGTAGGTAGTTTTTTTAGCTGACACCGTCCTATGACTTCATGACATTTTTAACATAACAAGATAATTGCTCAAGAATTATTGTATCCAGCAGACAGGGAACACATAGAAAAAAAATTTTCACTTCCCCGGTTTACCGGTTATTTATTAAAAAAAAAGATAAAGTTGTGATTATATTTTGTCATGGTATTTGTAATTTGACACCTGTTAAAATGTATTTAAAAAAACTGTATGTTTACCATTTAGATGTGTCAAATGACAAAAAATCAATTGTCAAAATTTCCCCTTGTAAATATACCGAGGTGAGTATGTTTACAGGTCGATTGGTCCCCGACGATTAAGGGAGTACTGGTCGCATTTTAAGGCCAAAAACAGGGTTTTCAGGGTCGATTTGACAACGTACTTAAAAAAGCAAGAACATAGAGATTTTTTTGTGTTCGCGATAAATAATTACCATTTCAAATAAAATTTATTTTTTGACTTTCGGTTTTATTACCATTTTCAGAATGCACAGAAATATAGAAAACTGTTTCACAAAAACTTTTTCGCAAAGTAATTTCGCAAAATACTTGCAGCCCGTTGTTATTATATTTTGCGAAATTACTTTGCGAAAAAGTTTTTGTGAAACAGTTTTCTATATTTCTGTGCATTCTGAAAATGGTAATAAAACCGAAACTAGTCAAAAAATAAATTGATAGAGATTTTTGTTTTCAAATATTCAAACAAAAATGTTGCCGAAAAAAATCAAATCGTGGAGCCCTGATTGGCCGACCAATTAGAAACGACCTTTCAAAAGTGATGAGATTTTTTCTTAAAAATTCATCAACTCCCTAAGTTTTGAATATATATTTTAAGGATGTGGGCGACGATATCTCAGCTTCACGTATAATACTTTTTAATACACCTATGTTGGAGAGAATTTTCTGCCAAGTTTTTTAACTTAAAAGATTTTTTTTTGCTTTTGAGATTTTTACAAAGAAAAGTCGGTTTTTCGGGGGTTGAACTTAAAGGTTAAATTAAGAGTGACGATAATTGAGATTTCTCAGATAACTTTTTGATTGGCCCTATTTTGGTAGAGAATGTTGCACTGAGGTTTTTTAACTAACAGGATTTTTCTGAGTTTTGAATTTTTTCAAAAAAGTAGCGGTTTTGAGGATGTATAGTCTCAGGAATTTCACCAAAAGCTAAAATTCAAAGTCGTTCCTAGCGATTGGAAAAAAACTTGAAAAAAAACTCTCCGCTCGGACCTTTCAGGCTTTAGCAGTGGATTTGATGCACAATTGAAATTTTCTATAATATGTTCAAGGAGGAGTAGGCTTTTGCGTGAGGCTCCCAAATACGCTTGTTTTGCAATAGGAGGGCCAAGATTTTTGGAAAAAGCTCTCGCTCCGAGATGCGCATTTATATTGGAAGTTGAATCGCAAATAAACAAGAAATAGTTTGATGAGGAAGATGATATGAGGAGTAGGCTTTTTAGTGCTTTAAGGAGCGCCTACTTAAACAGATGCGTTGGTTGAGGTATCGATGCTTGAAGTACTGGCACCTTCTTAACCCTGTGAGCACAGAGCCACAATGTGGTCAGCATACCTAAAAACATCGAAAGAAGACAAAAAACTATCGAGGAATCTTTTGTTTCAATACATTATACAAGATGTTAGATCGGTTTTCAAGAAAATAATTTGAATATTTTTTTCGATGTTTTTCCGCATTACCGGGAGTGGATTGATTATCAGGATTTTGAGCTTGTTTTACCTTTCCGTACAACTTTTTCTGAATGGACATACAATCAAATGTGAGATTAGCCAGTGTTTAGGAAATGTTGTTGTGCATGACAAAGTTGAAATAATTTATTGGGTATCTAGGGGCTACGACATTTACTTTAGAAGTGAAATATAAATTTTTCAACTTCAAACGTATCACATGAAAAAATTTAGTATTAAAGTGAAATTTAAACCATCAAAACATTGTCCACAGTTTGTATTCCATTGCATATTTACGAAATAATAGAAAAAAAGCATATCTGCTTTTATAGGGAAAATTAAACATGTTTCAATCCAAAATAAATGATTTTTTCAGAAAATTTTAGTCCTTATTTTAATTACTTTTGATTTTGTAGAGTTAAATAAAGCGGGCAAAACATGACGTAGGCAGATTCTTGTTGCGTTTTTTCGAACAGGAGATAAGAAATTGTAGAGACAACTGTGACCGTGTAATCACGTTGATATGGACACTTGCCTTTTCTCACAGTTTATCTAGAATGCAAAATAAAATTCTAGAAATGAAATGAGTCGAATGGCAAAATATACCTTTCAACTTCCTTATGCAGACACAAATTAAATTCCAATGCCTTAAGCTTTGTGAACAAACATTCAGAGTAGAGCCAAATTGTGAGCTCTGGTGCCTTGGGGAACTTTTTTTTCTATCTCACAAGGTTAGAGTTGTACGCGTGGTACTTAGGTTTTGAAAAAACACAATTAATATATTCTGAAGCAGGTTTTTTCAGAAACTGTCACTTGAAATGTGGAATAAAAGAGCCCAATGTACGTCGCCCACAATCTTAAATTTAAAGTGATGTTGACCGCAAGAACGGTGCGCAAGAGCCCAAAGTCGTTATCACAAAAAAAATTATAATCGCGATAAAATACTTTTTTGGTGGCCAATGAGGAATAAAAGATGCTAATTTAAGTTAATTTTACCATATTTTCAAGAAAAAAACATTTTTAAGAATAATCTGGAAAATTTCAGTCTGCGTCAGTTTAATGCGACCAGATCTCTCTTGGGGTGGATACGGCCCGTTCATCCTGGAGTCAATAACTTACGAAATAGTAGTCAGTTATTTTTTTCTGCTTATTTATATTTAGCTGAACGATTAAAATATGTTTAGCTTTCATAAATCATTTTTATCCATTTTAGGAAAGATTTTGAGTTCGAAGTTTCATCTTTGAAATCGTAAAAATTAGGAAAAAATAAAAGCATTAGGAAAACTTTCGCATTTTTTGTCCAAAAATTTTTTTGTTTTAATAACTAAATCTGTGGGTAAGAAAAAAAAAATAGCACTTTACTTTTTTCATGGATTCCTACATTATTGTTCTGACCCTGTTTGCAAAATCATAAAGATTTTCATTTTCATTGACTTTTAGAAACAAATTGAAAATGTCCCCAATCAAGTCCACAATTATTCGTATTTTGTACTCTCCATCAAAAATGCAGAATCAATATTAAATTTGTTTGGGTACTCTTAAATCGGCGTATGTCACTAATCGGTTACGTGGCGGATTATCATTTTGAAACTGTTGATGAAATTTTTAACACTAGACTGTACACTCGATAAGTGTCGTTCGGCATTGAATTTTTAAAAATTTTATAGTTGCGAAAAATTCCCAATAAAATTGTGGGTGTAATAGGCGCCATTTTGTTTAATAGTCAGGATATTTTTTAATATCAAAACACAATTTAAGGTCAATTTTATCTCAAAAAAAGTTGTTTTTCTCTACTTTTTGCCAATTTTTACCCTTTTCGTGAAAAAAAAACTTTGATATTTAAGAAATTTTCGAATGTGCAGAATTTTTAAACTACTTTTTGGCGGAGTACACCCGAAAATGACTGGAATTTATAAATCATCTTAATTTAAATATCATCTTAAAAAAAATTCTATAGTCGGGTTTAGTTGGAAATGGATGTACAGTGAAAAGTTTTTTTTTATATTTTTACATGTACTTAGTTATGTTAAGAATATAAAAATTTAAACGTTTGCAAGAATGAACACTTTTATTGAAGATAAAAAATAAAAAACATACGAAAAATATAATTTGACCCCTAAAAAGTGCCAAATCGCAAAAAACATAATCAAAAAGTTACCGGTTAACCAGACATCCGGTGAAGTAAGAAAAATATGGGTAGTTATCCTTTGACTGTGGTATACAAAAATACGTTAACTAAAGCAATTATATTGTTCTGTCAAAAATGGCATGTAGTCAAAGAGTGGGGCTAAAAAACACATTTTCGTTGTTGCGGTTTAAAATTTTATTTTTTCACACTGATGCAAAAATTATTTTGTGATCGTTATGTTTCTCATCAGAGCATTAAATGTTCTTTATATTGAAAAAAATCCAGACCCATGTAATCTATTTTTTTAATGCACAAAAGGTTGGTTAGTTTTGTCGAGATCTTTTTCTATATGTGGTTGTCGTGTAAAATATTCACCGCAAAAATTATACTAAATTTCTTCAAGTTTGATTTCCAGGTCGACCCAATTTTCGGTGCAATTTGGCACGCACTAAACCACTATCAATTCGATGACGCCCTCATCATGGCTGAACGGCTCTATGCTGATAACAAGGGACAAGACGAGGCTTTTCTATTGGCTACTTGTCACTACAGAATGAACAATAAATGGGCTTGTAAAGAAATACTCGAAGAAATAAGACCAAACTCCTCAAATAATAAATTTCTATACTCTAGAGTTCTAGTAGATTTAAAAGAAGATGACAAAGGTAAAATTCTTAATCTTCAAATGTATCTAAACCGGTACAGAACTGATGTGAGGTATCTAAAAAGGGTTGATAGTAAAATGTATAAATTTTAGATTTTGAACTTAAACCGGCTTTTTCGGATCAGATTATTTAGATTGAATTCTTTAAAATGATACAAAAATTATTTTTTGCGTGAACTATCAAAATTTAAATTTCCTCAAAACAAAAAAATTACCAAAAAGAATTTTTTCATGATGTTGTTGCATGAAACAATTTTGAATTCTATAACTTTTCTTTCAGGTTGTTGTAACTTAAAAATATTGAATTTATACATTTCACTATCAATCCATCTAAAAAAACCAACCAAAGTATATTTCATTTTCAATTTCACTCGATAAATGTTAACTATTTCAGCTATTACTGTTCTTTCCGGGCCTTGCTTGACCTCTTTAAATAATGGAGAATATATGCGAAATGTTTCTGGGTTTATTCATGAATTCAACGACTCCACCTCATTTGCCTTGATGCTTGCTGCTGAGCTACACCAGAAAAATGGTCAAATTGACCGTGCCGCTGACTGCTTCAAAATGTCATTAAAACATAATCCATTCCTTTTTACGCCTCTTCAGAAACTCTGCCATATTAAAAAGGTAATCAACATTAAATTTATTTTATGAAATATCGTTTTTAAAATTATTTTTATAGGCTGTCGATCCTGAGCAAATTATTGATATATCAGCCCAAAATACATTTTTCGAAATGAAGGATTGTCTCGCACCTTACAAGCAATCCGATGTCGCATTTGATATGTCCATGAAGGTAATTAATCGTAGCAGTATATTTAAATAATGCATGGTATTTTATTTTAAATTTTATAAAAAAAAATGTACTGTCGGGTGTGCTTATAAAGACTGCGTATTTATAGACAGAACTACAGACATTCTGATATTTTGGCCATTTTCTAATGTAAATTTTCATAGATTATTTATAATTTCAAAAACCATAATTATGTAGCGTGTAATAATATTTTGAATTTTTCTTCGTTTTGAGCAATTTTTTGTGTGACTATAGGCTGCTGATGCCGCCAGTTCATTTTGTTTATTATTGACGATTTTTTGTTGAAATGACCCTGAATTTTAGCTCTTTAAAGATAAAGCGGGTGCATTTTGGCGAATTTTTATATACGGACAAAACTTCAAGTTAACACATGGGCAACACGACAAAAAATAGCTTGTCGTTTTAGGAACACACGGTAGTACTCAGATTTACAAACTAATTTGTTTGAGTGCAATTTATAATTACTATGCCAAAAATCCTATCATTGTAATTGATTTTATAAAAGTTCTTTATCTATTTATTTTAGCAGTTTATGGGCGAAATACCTCTGAGAAAACAGTCAAAGCAAGCCTTACAAACCGTCACAAATAATACACCAGTTTCAAATCATAACTTAGGTAAAAATATTTTACTTTCCTATTCTGCCAAAAGTGCTTTTTTTGTTAATTTTTGATGGAAAATGTTTTTCTAACTGGTACAAATACCGACCAAAAAAGTTGCACTTGTCAGTGAACATCCCTATACTTTTGCTGCGAAAGCTACATTGTAGATTAAAAACATTTTGTGTATAATTGATTTCCAAAGTATTACGATGCTAACCTGTGAAAAACCTTTCACAAAAAATTCGCACTAAAAAAAACTTATCTGAAGATGATTTGAAATAAATCGAAAGCTTATAAAAATGTAATTTTACTATGAAAAATGCATATAATATGTCTTGCCAACAACCAAACACAAATCGTATTGATACAGCAGTTTATATCATTTTTTCGTTAAGACTTCTAATTGAACTTTGCTTTGTTTTCAATCTGAAATGTAAAAATCAAAAAGTTTTCAACTTGTACTCTTTTTGATATTTCAAAAACCATAATAGTTCGAAAAAATCTATGAAAAGATTTAAAAATAAATTTGAAAATTTTCCGTAATTCTGCGTTATGCACCAAAAACATGTACCAGAAGACTGTAATAATCAAAACTGATACAAACAAAAATATTCTTCGAGGATTTTACGGAAATTTTTTTTTGTCTTTAATAAATCTCGCATTTAAATTAATTACTTTGAATACCATTACTAAAACTCTAGAAGCGAGTCCGAATGCTGTTCAAAGAACAAGCTCGACTCCAGCAATGACTATTCGACACCCTAGTTCAATCGACGATGCTCTCGATGCCATGTCGCCAATTTTCAGGCCAAATAATCCAACGCCAATAAATAAAACTAATCGTAAGTTTTTATTGTAGAAAATCATCGTGTGCAATGCTGTAACACTGCATGTTATTCATTTCATTGAACCAAGCGCAAAATTTTAGATTTTAAATTGATTTTTTATGCAATTTAAAAATAAATTTAAAATTTTGATGCAACAGATACCTTCACGAAAATAATAAGTGTTTTAATCGATATTTTCGTCGATATTTTTTTCTGTCAATCTCCACGTTATTCTATTGCTAAAGCGTAAATACGTTATTTTTGGAGATTACCCATTTTTCCAGAACTTATTAATCATGTTATTTCCAAGCACTTCCAAAGTTGGTATACATGAAACAAATTGAAGTCAAATTAAATAAATACAAACATATATACAAATTCGAACTTTTAACGAGGTAACTAGTCTCGCATACCTCAGACGTCAAGTTCGGCGGCTTGGAAACTTCGAAGACCGAAAATTTAAAGTGATTAACCTCACTAACTACACATTTGATCGCTAAAATAATTTTTGCAAGCCGTTTTTCTAATTAACTTTTGTTCAATAGTTAAAAACATATTTTTTGAGCCAGATAAGTGTGACAAAATTAGCTCGGCCGGATTGATGTTTTGAGAGAGTTCAGATTTTTGCAGAAATAATTTAAGTGATCGGATGTGTAGTTTACGAGAAAACTGCTGAAGAATGCGAGACTACCACCATTGTGATTTTTTGGCCGAATTAATTTGGTCAAAATTTATACGAAAAACTTTCAAAATGCACAGATTCCAATAATGACAAAAAATCTGATTTATACCGAACAGGTTTAGGTAACTTTTATTTTAGGTGCCCCCCCCCTCTGGAGTAAAAACCGTAGCAGGTATCAAGAAACGGTTTTTTGCATGGTGTAGCCAAAAAAAAATTAACCTCAAATATTTTTTGTCGGTTTCAGACTCCACCGGTTTACCGGTAATTCAGCAAAAAACACCGGTAAATTTGCGGTTGAAGAGAACTACACAGGGTGTCAAACACGACAAAATACTTATGGGGTAAATTTTAACGAGAAAATTTTGGCATTATATTCTTTTTGAACCATCCGGACACCACTGCAGTGGAGCTAAAGAGCACTGTTTTATTCTCGCACAGTACATAGAGACTGAACTAACTTGATTTAACGAAATTTTGCATATTTTTTTGCCTCGTACACACCTGGATAGAAGAAACTTTAATTCATGGACAAAAACTCGGATTAACATAGGACCTGCAACTTCATACTACTTAATGGTACAAATTTTTAACGAGAAAAATTTTTTGGCATTTATTTTTATTTGTACACCCGACACCACCTGGTGGAGTAAAGAGCACTTTTGATTCTCGGGCACTGGAATTATCATGAGAGACCTGCACCTGTATACTATATATGGGTAAAATTGGTTACGAGAAATTTAGCTTATTTTTGATTGCTTTAAATTGCAGGTCTCTATGATAATCCGAGTGCCGAGAATCAAAAAGTGCTCATTTTACTCCACCAGGTGGTGTCGGATGTCAAAAATAATAATGCCAAAAATTTTCTCGTGAAAATTTACCCACTATAGTATAAGTGCAGGTCTCTATGATAATCCAGTGCCGAGAATCAAAACGTGCCTCTTTACTCCACAGGTGGGTGTCGACATCCTGCCGCGATGTCAAAGATAACTAATGCCAAAAAATTTTTCTCGTTAAAATTTACCCCCTACAGTATATTTGTAGGTGTTAGATAATGTGTAGTTCTCTTCAAACCGCAAATACCGTGGGTTTTTTGCTGATTACCGGTAAACCGGTGGAGTCTGAAAACCGACAAAAAAAATTTGAGGTTAATTTTTTTTGGCTACACCCATGCAAAAACGTTTCTTGATACCGTGCTACGGTTTTTGCTCCAGAGGGGGGCACCTAAAATAAAAGTTACCTTAGCTTTACAGCTTTTTCCTGAGATTCACATAAATCATCTCTTGTTTCTCAACATTTTCTCAAAAAAATATTTTAACAATATAAATTAAATCTTGTCTCTAAGACGCCGCTGTGAATATAAAAATTCATTCATGCCTCTTATTTTTCATTCAAAATTGACAGTCAAAATATATTCACCTAAAAAATCATATCATTATACTAACAGTTGATGTTCTTTTCGATTCTAAAGGTTCAATGATAGCAATTCTTCAAAATCAAAATGACGAAATGAGAAAACACATCGAAAGAATGGAAAATGGTCTTGGTTTGAGAAAGAAAAAGGCGGCGGCCAGACGTGATGGTCTCAGAAGTACAGAGCCATGTATACGAGATTCTGGGCGTAGGCTGTTTGGCACACCAACTATTAATAATGCCGCAGTCAGGCCGAATGTAAGATTTTTTGATAATAATGAGTCGTAATAATGACTCATTACAGAGTAATAATAAGTATATTGAATCATTATACTTATTATAACTCTGTTTTGAGTCAATACTACTGACCCCTTTAAAAAAAATTGAACAAGAATTTCAATCAACGTTTCGCTTTTTTATATCATATGTCATAACATATTATCGATAGTGATCAATATTAGAAGTGATCTACGGCCCCCTAAATCTAAGGCGCTTGGTTCATACTTTGAATCCTAACCTCCGAGTTTTCATATCTATAAAGGTTATTTTTGATTTAATGTTCTAAAGTAACCCCAAAATTCTTTATAATGACGTCACAAGTGACATCTAATATCAGATTTGGATTCCTGGTACTCAATTACCCTTGTTGTCCACTTGTTATATCTATAAAGGCTCTATTTCAATAAATGTTCTAAAATGACCCAAAATGAGTCATCGATAAATTCTGATATCAGATTTGAACTCCTGGTGCCCGTATTAGTCTACAGACCGAACTTTGGCCTGATTGAAGCAACTTTAAAAAATGGACCTACCGGAAATCCGCCATTACCGGTCAACCGGTCTGAAATTCAAAAAAATAAATCTAGTAGCACATGCGGAATTAAATTCTCTATCTGCCAATATATAGTTTCATGGGGTTTCCAAAATCGAGAAAGCCGTCATTCTCGAATAGCTGCTAAAAAAAACCACCTACGAAATAAAGCAATTTTAATCTACAATGTAGCTCCTATAAGGATCAGGTGAAAAAGTGCAAAATATATTATGATGTAGCGCGCTTCTAATATTTTCCTGACTGCTTACTAGCCTGACTATGATTATAAAAAACAAAACCTTGATTAGAATTCTTGATTAATATTTATGATTAATTATTAACGTACTTTTTGCCGAAATTTTTCATATTTATTTGGCCAAAACCACTGGTTTTGACATTTTTTCTAGCTAATCCGGAGTAATACAGAAAATATTGGTGGGAATTTAATGCTGAAAGAAAATACCGAAACACTCTCAAACAGGCGTAGATTGACGAGAAGCCAAGTGTGAGTTAAAAGTTCACTTCGAATGAAAAAAAATGAAATTTTAACCCAAATCGAAAGTTCATGAAACTTGAAAAAACAATTTTTGTATTCTTAACATTTATCTTCAGTACGTCAACGAGTCGAGTGGCCAGTCAAACAAGTTTAACTCACAATAAAGATTCTGATGAAGAAGATTTTAACCGACTATCTCTTGATAATAAAATAAATTCCAAATTATTAAAGAAAAATGAAGGACTTCTTAAACAGGTATTGAAAAAAATGAAGTTTTATTTATCAATTTATTTGAAAACTACGCCGAAAGTATCTTCCGCATCGATTTTTTTTTACTTTTAAAAACCGCAAACAAAAATTTTACAGAAAAAAAATTGGAAAGTTATTATTGTGTTTTTCACTGATTTTGCGATTTTTGGTCATTTTCGAAAAATAACTACATATATGGACAAAACGACACCTTTTTAAATGTATCACAGTAAAGTTTTTAAGATTATTTTTGTTGTCAAACACCAAAATATTGTACAGCGTGTATTAATACTTTCAATTTTTCACACGTTTTGACAGGTACAAAATAACAAAAATATCGACACATTTGACAGTAAATAATTGTGAAAATCTTGAACGAAAAACAAGACTTTTTCATAAATTATGATTTTTTGATTAAAAAACTAGTGCATATGCAAGTATATTTTCATCATATTATTCGCGTTCCAAGTAAAAATTTTGGCATTTTAATAAGGGCGAAAATAACTGATATCCTTTTAGCGTATAAGAGGTGACCAGGGCCAAAAGCGAGTTCTGAGTATCCTCGTCAGTTATTACAAAAGTATGGGTCGAGCCTATCTTGCCCGAAGTGAACAAAAATTCAAAGAAGCGCGCGACCATCTCAAAGAACTGCCACAGAATCAGCAAGAAACAGGCTGGGTTCTTAACGAAATTGCCAGATGCTATTTTGATGAACAAAAAAATCACGATGCACTTGAAGTATACAAATGGATTCAACAATTAGAGCCCTACAGACTCACAGGCATGGAGTATTACTCCACGTGTCTATGGAGAAAAGAAGATACTGTAGCTCTAGCAGGTACTTTATTCAGCTTTTGATTTTGCAAAGAATTAAAAGAAGAAATTTCAACTGACATCGTTCATATGGATTATTATGCCCGGGTCACTTTAAAAACTTATTCCCTATTCTTTTATCAGGCAAATAAGTTTTTAAAGTGACCCGGGCATAATAATGGATATATATAATATATACATGTAATATCGAAGAACCTGCCTAGTGTAATTTTTATGTCAATCGTCTATGTTTTTATGTTGTTATTGACATAAAAATTACACTAGGCAGGATCTTCGATATGAATTATGTTGAGCAAAAAAATGTTTGCAAGATGTTTAACGCGTCACTGGCCTGTAGCTGCTATTAGAAGTCAAAAATTTCAGGCGGTGTTTGTCTGATTATAGATTTTTTGGAATTTTTGAGAGGGCTGTTAAACAGCCGCTGTTTACTTGAGAATCTGAAGAAATTCTCGGAACAGAGCTTTTGCGGAGGTGGTGCTTAATCGCAAAATCTTATTTTTTGAAGGGATAATTTCATGATTTAGTCGAACAAAAACGCACAATAATCCGTTTTCACTCACAAAAATACGATTAGCCAAAAATTCAAAATTTGGTCTCGAGATTTAATTCAAAAAAAAATCTCAATTCAGACATTTGAAAATGCTCTTTATTTCATAATTTTGTAGAATTAAATTTGACATTATTATACAGTTGAAATGAATAAAATACTTTAGTTAACCAACCGGTTTAAGCACATAATCAAGACCTTGTTTTCACATCTCCGAACGTATATCGATAACTATTCCCGAGTCCAAAAATTCCCGTTCTTTTTAAAGAAATGTTTTGGACTCTTGGATCGTAATCGATTTAGTTTTTTGCTGAAGTTTTCTTGCAATAACAAACGACTAGTATTCCATGTCGCAAATTTTAAGCTTTATTCAAATGTTTAGCTTTGAGTAATCGATTTATGAAATGTGCAAATCATCGTCCTGAAACTTGGTGCATTCTTGGAAACTTTTTCTCCGCATCGCAAGAGCATGTTCGAGCTCAAGATTATTTCACAAGAGCAGTTGAAATCTGCGAATCAGACTATAACATAGGATATCAAACAGAGTGCAGGTTCGCAAATTCACAGTGGTGTAATTTGTTTCAGCTAAATGTTTTCGGTGATTCAGTTGCGCGATTTTTTTCCAATTTTTTAAAAATATTTCGAAAACTAGTTTTGGTAATTTTGAGGTCATATCACATACAAAAACAACAATTTCTTTTAGTTTTGGAATCGTCAAAAATTTCGGAATTTCCTTCGATGCGCCATATATCATATTTGTAATTTGACCTTTTGAGGTCATATTTTATAATTTGACCCAGAAAAATATTGCTCAGAAAATTTTAAGCGGAAAAGTTATAAAATTCTACTCATATTATATCCAGTGACTAAGAAACCGACAATTTAAGGTTCCGGGTGTCCTCGTGACGGGACAAAGAGTTTTTAGCATGTTGGATATCTGGTATATATAAACCGGCGTTCAAACCTTTTCTATCACGATCTTTTGAAATTTTGAAAAACGGGTCATTTTCTATGTGAAAAACTCGCAACTGAAACTCCGAAAGCATTTCGCTGAAAAAAATCATGCCAGTACAAATTCTTCAGAAATTAAAATTTGTTAAGGCACTATGCTTTCTTGATACTTGGTCATGAATTATCACTACAAAATGAGTTTGAAAGCGCAATTCAAAGTTTCAGAAATGCTATCAGAATTCGACCAAGGCTTATAAATGCATATATTGGCATTGGTGACGTTTATATGAAAGAAGAAAATTATGACAGTGCAGTGCAAATTTACAGAAACGCCCTTGAATTTGTGCCGAAAAGTGCGTCGTTATGGATGCACATGGGTAGGGCTTATCATGAACTGGGGATAAACGATACGGCTCTCAGATGTTTTGAAAAGGTAACTTTTATGCGTAATTAAATAAGGTTACTTGGACAAAAACATTATCAATTCGGGTTAACTTACATATAAAATCTTTGTCTCTTCTATCGAGATAATTTTTGTAACGTTCCCTATATATTCTTCTTGATCCACTATAGTGCACATATGCACTTTTGCGCGCCTCCACACCTATAGCTTAACTAACGCCAGCCAATCACAGGCGCGGGTTCAGAAGCCTGGTGCGGGAAACACATTTAGTCGACGATATATTTTGGTAGTCTCGACAACAATAGCAAAATATTAACCCCCGCCCAATAGCTCATGTGATGTTCAACGTAAATCGAAATAATTGGTCACTTTAAGGTGTAGGTGATACTTTAACTGTTTTCGAAAATGTAATTACGACTCATTCATGACTTTAAAAAATCGAGTCGATAAAAACAAAAATTGTATTATATGGACTCGGGCATCATCTTCAGCTAAAAAAGCCTTTTCTTGACATTTTAAAAAAAAACGGTACAAAAAATATTCCTTTATGTAAAATTTAAGATTTTATATTACAGCGTAATTGTTTTTTTTCTTTTTGACTTCACTAGTGACATACAGTGGGTGAGGGCAATGGGCAACACACGAGCTTTTGGTAAAAGTGTTGCCCATTGCCCTCACACTCTGTATCACAAAATGTAACCCGAAGTTTTGAATTTTGGACTATTTTTCGTAGGTGATTTCACTCGTTATAATATCGAAAAAAAAATATTTAGTCATCTCATATTTTTCTGCTAATAATTCACCCACTGCGCATCCTAAACATTAGTCATGTAATATGACTCATTTCGAGTCATGACATCATCTCGGATCGCGACGGAGTCAAATTACATAATTCAAAAAGCTTAATTTTGAAAATAAAATTTTAAATTTCAGTCTATATCTATAAATGCGACATTTGCGCCTGCTTTATATTACCGCGCACAAGTGTATTATGCCTTAGAAAATTATCAAGCGGCACTTAAAGAATTCAAAAAGATTGACAAAGCCAACCCTAAGGAAGCAATGGTGAATTATATGCTTGGAAAAGTTTATCACAGACTGGGTTTAACCAATTTGTCAAATGTTCATATGAGTTATGCCACAGAGCTAGATCCAAAGCGAATCTCGAAACAAAAAGGTTTGTTAAAATTTCTCCATAATGTCAAATTGATATTAAGTGTTATTTTGANATTTACAAAATTTATTGACATTGTGTCCAAAATCTATTTGACATTATGTGAAAATGATCAATTAGACATTGCAAATAAATTTAAATTTTGACATTGTGTGCATAATTTTTTCTCCAAGATAACGGGCTGGCGCCCGATCTTTCGAAAAATATTATGAAATTATGCACACAATGTCAAAATTCAAATTTATTCACGCAATGTCAAATTGAACATTTCCCCTCATAATGTAATTTTTTTAATTTGGCGCGCATGATCAGTTTGCATATATGATACCGTTCATATGAAATCAGAAAATAAACTGTACATGGGGAAATGATAAAATTGACATTTCCTCATAGACCGTATAAGAATCGGTAGAAAACTTTGACATGAAAAATAGTTCTCACTTTAAAATAGCATTTAATAGTTTGGGCTGTATCTTTAGCATGGAAATTGTTTTATAAAATTTCTTAAAAAAAGCACAAATTACAAAAGTAGCTTTCCACGAAAGGTACTTTTCTATACCATAAAGTAAGGCCTTGGTAGGATGCATAGGCGAGATTTTTTTTAGATCGATAGCAGCTACTGTACCTTTTTCTCAGAGATGGATTGAGGGATTCTCAAATTGGCAAGGGTACAAAACGCAGGCCAAATTCAAAGCATATGCGAAGCATATGCTGCAACAACTTTATGGTTAATTTGTATGAGGGATGCCAAAAATGACAATTAAAATGTCCCAAAGTGACCATAAGAGCCGCTAAAGAGCAAATGCGAAGCATTTGCTGGACTATTTTTTTGTTCGCCTCATGAGTAAATTTGTATCAGGGAAGTCGAAAATGACACTTAAATTGTTCCAAAGTGACCACAGAAGCCGCTAGAGAGCAAAATGAGACAATATGAACCTGATTGTTAAAAGTAAATTGATATCTGTTTGATCGAAATTAATTTCAAACTCATCAAAAATAACACATTTGTTCCAAGGTGAAATCCTCACAAAATAACTTATTATTAATTTGATATTCTCTATGAATCTTCAAAGGTCGTAGAAATAAGCTCTGTGACGATGCTCAAAATATATTCTCGGGTTTCATTATTAGTGTTGTGGAAGAGAATTTCTAATTATGGATTTATTAACAGAGTACAAGAATGGGGAACCATTTTGAACAAAATAATCTTTAACAAAATTAAATTTGAAAAATTTGAATTTGAAAATTCGTGCCCAGTATACACGGGATAAAACCGTGCAAAACTTGTTTGTCAGGAAAAATAAGAGCTTAACCTATTTTGAATTCGAATTCCTGAGGTCGTTTTACCCTCAATGGGCCCATGGCGGGCCATATTTTTTTGGCCTGCGTTTGGCCTGCTTTTCGTACCCTTGCCCTCAAATTTTCAAAGGATATCCGGTAAACCGTAAAAAACGGTCAAATCTTAAATTGCCTGTTTCTTAGTCACTGTATATGCTACGAGTATGATTTTTTTACCATTCGGCTTAAAATTTGGAGTCAAATTTTGTAATATAACACCAAAGTATCAAATTACAAAAATTATCCATATTGGGTCATATTATATTGCATATGGAAGGAAATTTCACAAGGATTTCAAATATATCAAAATCTATGATATGTGAAATATAATGGTATGTTACATTCTTATCGTACGAAGGTATTATTTTATAGTGAAGTAAATTAATTTCGTAAGACACCACTGTAATTTTTATATCAATATGACGCGCTCTACTAAACGAACTCTACTGTAGTAAAAATTTTGAAAAATATTTGCATAAAATTATCGCATTAAAACGCAGAAAAATTGAAAAAAAAATGCAATTTTATCATTGAGAACAAGTTCCATGCTGCACCTGTAAAATCTTCAAATTTTTTTCTATGTTGTTTTATTAATCAAGAAAAGGTACATGCTAAAGAATCTTTTGTTAAGATACGTCGAAAGCTTTGTTTTTTCAATGTCTGTCTCAATAATATCGTTAACGATAAATTAATGTGTTCCAGCTCATTAAAATATTTTTTTATCTATTTAAGGGGGTGGTGATAGTGATT
>SCLH01000530.1:126308-179482 GCA_004367855.1 Oikopleura vanhoeffeni | reverse complement strand
AAAACGTCGCTTAGAGTAAAAAAACGTCCGATTAGACGTAAAGAGACAAATTTTGCTCTAAAATGAATAATGGAGCTAGAGAGCTTGTAATCATAAGCAAATTTTCAGCTGAAACAGCCGCATTACTGTTAAATTTGAAACTTGATACCAACAATTTCGGGGAGATCTACAATAAAAACTCGGAATCTGGTATAAAATTTTTTTTCGCAATTTTTCTTTTTATCTTTTATTGGACTTTTTTCACTATTTGGGTGACTTGCTGCTATTCAATGATTTATATCATGGCAAATGTTCTTTTCTTCGTTTGGTTGCTCAATTCTGGTCTTTTATGGATTTATATTTTTTGTATAATAAGGTCAAATAAGAAATAGTAAATATCATTAAAATAATTAGTTTACCTTGATTGGAGTATTTTTTTCGTGATTCTAAAATATTTTTAGAAAGAGCTCCATTTCCACAGATCACGAAACGGTAGTATGTCATTCGATTCGTACAGGCGATCCGCACACGTGGTGTCAGTCATTTGTTTCATAAATTACATAAAGATGGTATAAAAATAGGCTTGAAATTGGACAATCAAACGTGAGACATTTAAAAAATTTTCTCGATCTACCGCACTTTTTTCTAATTCTTAGGCGTGCTCCCAAATTTTCAGCTAAATCTAACATAAAAAAGGCCTTGAGGAGCTCTTGTCTAAGTTGAACAGCCGTGTGGCACGGCCAGGTTATACAAATTTTAATGACTTTAAGGGGGTTCTATAGGCAGGCCTAATATATTTGTACTGAAAATTATTTTGGCTGGGATTTTAGAATTTTGAACTCACGCAGATTGTTTAATTATAAGGGTGTAAGGTTTTTCTTCTTTTTTCAAACTGGTTAACTGATTCGCCGTTTTGTATGGTTGAATCTGAGAAAACTTTTCTGACAACCCATCAAACGGGGAAATCAAGTATAACAGTTTGGAAAAAGAAGGTAAAACCTACACCTGTATAAGGAATAAAATTTGAAAAATTTAACATTCGGAATTTTTTGTCATAAATTTGAAACAGAGCCTTATTTTGAGTTATGGTTCTATAGGCAAGTCGTATCTTTTGAACTAAAGAGCTAAAGGTCTGATTTTATGATTTTTGAACTCAACGTGGCTTTTTTAGTCTAAAACTCAAAAATCGTAAAAAATACAAATTTTCGGAAAAATATTTAAATTTTTTCTGAGTGTCGAAAATAAAAATTGTTTCTGCTCTAGCGCTCGAACGGTTAAATATTTGGTCATAGTTTATAATACCGTTCCAAAAACATTCACTTACGAATCGTTTGGTCTTAAAAAACTCAATTCTAAACATATTTTTTTACATCTCAACGCCGACAAACAGAAAATTTATTTTTTCAGACATTTCTGCGTCAATTTACCTTTTCTGTTACCAAATAGTACTGTCCATAGCAATCGCCATTTGTGAATTCATACAAACAGTAGACCGGTGAACAAGTTCGACCAATAATGCATAATTTTGGAAAATACTACCTATAATTACTAAAACCTATAATCTAAAAATATACAAGTCACATCATAATCCTATCCTGAATTGTCTTAGTCTTCATCCCTATTTCTCATTCTTCGAGCCAAAAGTCCATCGAAATAGAGCAGCCTAACGTCCAAAACAGCTGGTAATTTTCTCAAAATTGCAAAAATATCCATTAAATTGCGAAATATACATTAAAAACGTTCGAGAATTTATCTCTATATTATTATGGTTTTTGATATAAATTTCTAAATGAAATGTGTAAAAGACTATGTAAAAAAACGTCCGCTAAAGACGTAAATAAATTTTGAAAAAAATGCGTAGGTTTTCGCCCAAAAAACGCAAAAAGACACTAAACGTCCGCTTAGACAAACGTCCGCTTAGACAAATTTGACAGTAAATAGTTCTTAAGAATTTCCGAAAAGAAATAAAAATATAAAAATATAAATTTTTTCGAATTTTATTTTCAAACAGAATAAAAGGGCTTTTTTTCGAGTTTAATTTTTATATTAAAAATAATACAAAAAGCTTGTCGAATTTTATTTTCGAAAAGATTAAAAATCTTTTCGATCTTTAATTTCAAAAAGAATAAAAAAGCTTTTTTGAATTTTTATCTTAAAAAATAATAATTTTTTCAAAAACCGCCTGAAGTTAAGTTTTGTCCGATACCCATGTAGTAAAAGTTTCTTACCATATCAGACCTATTATTTGCCCCGGCCATCGGTTGAGCACATCTTACAATACATCTCCTGCATTCGGGTGAAGATAGGTCAAAATCGGAAGGCGTTGACGAGATCGAAATTTAGCTGACCCCACTTCAACCGCGTCTCTTGCGTTGCAGGCACCGCTAATGTTTTGGGTAGGTTGAACAGAGCTCGAATTTTCATTTAAATTCTAAATTGGGTTTTAAGCTATGGTAGGAACGACAATTTTTTTTGTTGCCAAACATTTTTTAAATGATGTTTTAAATTGTAGTCCTAGTGAAAATATTGCATTCAGAATAATTTTTTTGAAATATTGTCAGCAACTGCTTAAAAATGAAAAAAAGTTTTGGAAATTGTCTATTTTAAGCTTGAATTTTATTTTTTTCAAAACATTTCAAGCTTAAGGGGTAGCGGTCGCAAATGGTAATTTGTACTCCACTTTACCAGAATACTAAACTGCTTCGAACTTTTGAGAATAGCTATTTGGTAGATCTATCCTTAATCTACAAAATAATTTATCAGACAATTATGGCTGACCCTGGTGACCACCATGCGGCGAGTTCTAGAACAACCTTATCAAATTTCAAATCCCTAAGGCTTTTAGAGCTCGCATCCAATTCTACTCAACTTGGCATGAACCACAGAAACATAATGCTCGTTATTTGTCGGAAAAACATTTTGAGTTTGACTAGTATTTTCTAGAACTGCCAAAAACCGCCTAATTTCAAGGTTTTCGCTCTTCAAAAGCTAAGGATCGAGGTTAATTTCAGAATGCAGTATAAATTTGAAAAAAGACGGAGAAATATGTTTCGGATTTTTTTGTCGGAACATAATTTTTGAAAGTTTTTGCTCAATTCTAAAAATCGCATTTTAGTAAACCGGAAGTGAGAACTCGAAATAAAAGTCGTCCGGATTTAGTCGAAAGTACCATCAAATTGTAGCTTGGTGATGCAGAGAGAAAATCTGCTTACAGCTTTTTGATATTTTGAGTTTTTCTGGTCGAAAATTGGGTTTCAATGGTTTCCAAAAAAAATTACTCAGAAAAATCCTCAAAAAATGAAAATTTTGAAACTTTTTTTTGGAATTTTTGTTTTTGAATAAGGTTATGCTTTCTGAGTGTTTTCTAGCAATTTTTTTTTTTTTTTCCACCCCAAAGTACCCTAAAAGGGTGCGAACGCTACCCCCTTAACATAGGCAATTTCAAAACGGTTATTCATTTAATTGATGACAACTTAAAAAAAATTTGTACTGAACGTATTATTTTCCCCATATTATTTTCCATTCCTTCTTTATTTTTAAGGGTACTGTTAAGATAGCTTTGGTGTAAAGTTTTTTCTAGAGTAAATTCATTTAAATACTAAAGTTAGTTAGGCTCACATTGAAAAAAGGTTTATGAAAATAGAATATCACTAGTCAGCTGGGAAGTCGAACTTCTTAAAGTCTACTAAATTCATAATACATTTTTGTAAGGTTAATCAATATCAGGGAAGCTGAATTGCTCTTTCTAAATTAAAAATGAGCACATGCGTCTCTATAGAGCAAAATGTGCGCCATTTTTGTTTATAGATACACATTTTCACCTATACACCACCTTCTCCAACGTCTGACACCTATGATTTGAAAATTTTTGTCAGGACGTTTGAGAAACTGTCAGGACGTTCGAGAAGGTGGTGTAGTTCGTTTAAGTTAAATAGATACCAAGGAATCGACAATTGACTTAATAATTTCAAATATGACCACAGTGCTACTAGGAGCAACATTTCGAAATGTTACATTTAAAAAAAAACATTTTCAAAATTCGTTATTCGATATTAGCGAAAACGAAATTGATCTTATAATTTTCAAATGACCACAGATATCAATGCTATCATATCAGATGGCTTTTATCACACAAATAAATATCAGAATTATATTCATTTACCGTAATTTCCAGTCATTATTTGGCACCCCTAATTTTTTCGTATTCTTTTGCAAGGAAAACATTTCCATTCTCTTTTGTTACATTTTTTGCGGTGATAAAGCTGGTAAACTTTTTAACGTTGCGCTGATTTAGCCGAAGTAATTTTATTAATCACGCTTCCAATTTGACCTGGCGTGAATCACGGTCGTTTGCGAAATGTCTAGAATATTATTTTAATATAATGATAGAAAATAACGAAGGCGGGATATAAATTCAGTGACCTATCAATTATAAGTATATTAATAATTGATCGGGTGGTTTGTTCTCGAAACAGTAAAGCGAATTTTTCGAAAGTCGTTCACGTCGGCAAATGTACTATTTTTCGGTACCTATTGGGTGTCCTGACACCTCATTTTAAAGATTTTACCTGTCATTCAGAAAGTAACGATATAGTTTATTTGTCGAGATTCAAACTAGACGTAAATCAGTTTTCAAAATTTCGAATCCGATGTACGTTTTTGAGAACACCGACCGAATCTTTATTATTGGTCACTAATGTATATCTCGCCAAATTGTTTGAGATTTTTTAGGCTAAAATACAAATTCTGAAAAATCATGTTGAAGATTTTAATCATATGTGTCCTATTTCAATGAAATTTTGTTTTTTTACGAAATTTAACAACCTTTTTTGACTTGACAACTTATTATCGTTTTTTAGCGTGATTTTTTCAATTTTTTGTATTTTTCTTGCGTTTTTAACTAATTTCGATATTTAATATCTGAAATTTGTTAAAAATTACCTTTGTGATAATATCCAGCTGTGATTTAATTTTTTGGTTATCATCTTGATGACAAAATTTATTATTGGATAAGCCAAAGTGGTTTCATCAAACATCCCGCTTTTAAATATTATTTTGTGGACGTTTCTCTAACTGACCGTCTTTTTAATACCATCTTCGTAGAAGTTATGGTTTAAACTTACTCATTCTGAATAAATCGGGGTTTATTTTCGGAAATCCATATTTGGTACGGTCCATGATATACCGTATATCTCGCATCGAATTTTTCTTTAACTTTAAAATGCGCGAAATTTTTTATATACAGCATTTCAAATAGAATTTTTAGTGAAGTTTTCGATTATTCGATCATTTACAAATCAAAGTTTCAAAAATATTTTTTGCAATTTGAGTCGGATAGTAGGCTTTCAATTATTGTTTTGTCGAATTTCGATTTATTGATACGAAGTGTATAATGTTTATAAAACTCGAGTTAAAGTCAAAATGATGTTCAGTTAAAATGCAATGTATTTACTGCGGTAATTTATGAGTCAGAAATATGAAAATTGGATTACATTTTGTGACGTTTTAATTGAAGATGGAAATTGACACAATGATTATCGTAAATTAGTTTTCAGAAAATTTGTACTTTACTGAACACTTAATTTTGTTTTCTGTAACTTAGACAATCAAAAGTTTTCATTTTCAATTAAGCTTTCACGACGAAGAGTTTCTTCAAAGTGCCTAATATACAATAATGTATAAATATGCAGAATGAAAAAATTTAAATATATTTTATAGAACGTTTGTTGCAACATATGTATAAATAATAAAGGTGAATTAAAATAACCTAATCAGTAACATTACTATTTACATAAGTTTTCATAATTTAATTTCCTTGAGAGGGATCTTCTGAATTCGGCCGTTATGATCATGAAGAAGAATTGGTGTAAATTTAGTGTGATCATATGCAAGGAATTCCAATTTCGCGGAAAAGTAGCTATGGTAACCAGCTACAATTTTACGTTTAAATAGGCTGCAATCAGAGCAGGCTGTGAATAAATTAGGCTGATAATTAAAAAATTTTTGATTAATTAAAGGCAGTTTGCAAGATTGGGATTAATTTTTGATGATATCTCGC
Organism: Oikopleura vanhoeffeni; assembly: GCA_004367855.1. Taxonomy (NCBI): domain Eukaryota; kingdom Metazoa; phylum Chordata; class Appendicularia; order Copelata; family Oikopleuridae; genus Oikopleura; species Oikopleura vanhoeffeni. Next base: position 173,445 of record SCLH01000530.1, on the reverse strand, counting down.
TTGCTAGATACATTTTCATGAATTGCTCATTATGATGTGAAGAAGAATGGGAATGTTTTTTTGATGGGTGAAAATCCAAGTACAGGATTTTAGCGGCTCGAAAAGGTATCGACATCAGTAGCACTTAAAATTTTAATTCAGTAATATTTTAGCTTAACTTTCGTCGGTACAAAGAGCCGGATTTTTCGTTATGAGAATAGAATTAGTATTACATAAATGTTAATTGCAGTTCCCTATACTGTATGGGCCATACATTATAATTGATTTTATAGACGGAGGACCATAATTATTATTATCGGCAATAATGCATTATATACTGAATCATTTATTATCAAAAAATCTCGAAAATAATGCATTTTTGCTGAAAAGTGATATTTAGTCATTTTTTGCAAATTTTCAATATTGAAGAGATTCTTCTGTCAATTAAAGTCATTCTACTGTAAAAATTGTAGCGGTTTTTTTCGAAAGGTAATCGCGACAATCCTGCAATTTCAATCTTAAGGGGTCTGGTGCTAGTTTTTTGAGGCTTTGAAAATGGTCCAAATTGATTTGGGGTGATACAAGTGTAGCTACCCGACAAATTATCAAAAAATTCGAAATTTTGCAGTTTTTTTTCCATTTTTTTTCTTTAGAAACTTTAGGTAGTTTTTTTTTTTAGACGGCGACAGATTTGACTTTTCACGCACAGACGAACGTAGAGATATACAAAACGGTTTTTTTTGCATTAAACTGGAAACTAAAAAAGCTCAGGCAAAATTTTTTTTTTTATTCGAAATTTTTTCAAAAATTTGAAAATTCGAGTTTCAATGACCGGAATGACCAATGTGGGTTCATACGAACTAGAAGAAATTCTAAGACTAATGGCTGAAAATAAATTCCTGCAAATTAAGTTTTCTTACGATTTTTCATATGACAAATGGTAAAAAATCAAAATCTGTCGCGTTTAAAAAAAACTATCTTAAGTATTTTCTCAAACTGAAGTCAAAATAACGTTTGCTTTATTTAACGATTAAAACTTGTAAATTTACCTTGACGTAAGTTAACTTTCTGATCAGTGTTTTTCGTGGCTTTTTTTGATCCTACTTTCGAAAAAAATCGAGCCTAATTTTTTTTCGGAAATTTTCACGTGAGTCAATTTTGAAATTTAACCTAGGAGGAGATAATTTTCCGATGAACAAGTCCAAAAACGGTGGTTTATCGCATATTCTAGAAAAAATAGTATTATCGACAAACGCTTTCAGAAGTTTGATACTAATTATACAGGTTATGTTAAAATTTAGGTTGATTTCAAATAAACCTAGGAGGAGATAGATTTACGTTTTGGGTTAGGTCTCCCTATCTCGCTTATGTGTCTGGGAGTGTATGCATGCAAAAAGTTTTTTGGCACATATATTACGCAAGCTAAAAGCTAGTTCTACAAACTGGCTATCTGAATATATCCTTGTAGCCCTGGTTGGCTAAGTTTACATCGAAAAATCCATTCCAGCGACCAGTACCCCCTTAGAAGTACCTTTAAAGGTAATTTTATGGCACCAGGTATTTGGTGGCAAAATACTGGCCAAAATTTGCTGGTGCGGCGCATGCGGTGAATTTTGGGATGCGACTTTTAAGACGGCAAAGCGACTTACTTGTCCTTTCAAAGTTAATCTAATGTGTACTAAAGCGCTTTAAATGAGTCATTACCTGGGAATTGTCTTTATAATTCAGTTTAATTCGCCAATCAAAGTTGCCGAAACGCATCCCCCATTTATCACCATTTTCAGTTGAGGTCAATTTTTTTTCCTTGAATTGTTGTAAAAATCGTAAAGAATATTTATGCCAGTGCTTCTTTTGCACCTATCAATAGAAGAGTAAATATTTTGTCTGGTTTTTTAAGTAGAGTCACATTAAGGGGGTGGTTGTCGCTTTTAAGGGTGTTTCATAGCGAATTGTCGCAAAAGTACAAATCGTTGGACAACTTTACCTCTCTTTGATATATTTAAAAAATCTTGCATCCTAAAAAAAAAAAGTGACGGATGGCTGTCCAATCAGAACGTGCTTACAAAAGTGACGGAATTATTTTTCTAATGTTATCTCCTCCTGGGTTTTCAAGGTTCAACAATGATACATAATTTAAATTCACCGGACAGAACGTGAGCAGACCACTGAGCAGAGTTTTTGGAAAATTCTTTGATTTGGCTTCAGATCACCAAAAAACAGTATTTTGTCACTAGTTAACATAGGGTCAAATAATTTTTTGGGGATTCTAAAGCCAAATCAAAGATTTTTTCAAAACTCTGCTCAGGTAGTTTTTAATTTCGATTGGATAACAGTATTTGACAAACAGTATGGCACCTGTATTCTTTTATTTTGGGCTTAGTATATTAAAACATAAGGACTTGTTACGGAAATTGTTTTTTAAATTCGGATTATTTCTTTTTTATTTTTTTAGGATTTAAGTGGTTAAGAATTATTGGCGATAACAAAAATCAAGTTTACAGACCATATAGTTTAATCAAGTGAGTTCACAAAATAGATAATATATTAAATAGACTTTTCTCTTTATTTTTATTTGAAAAATAAATTAATGATTATTTCTATAAACTAAACATCAATTAATTAGTCCTTTCGTTCTTTTTTTGCGTAGGCCGAATTGCCTAAGCCAATATGCTGCTGGAATATTCATTTATTCGCCTTTTCTCAGCCAATCACAGCTCAGAATCTTCTCTTCTAACCAAAATCCCTAAAATAATACCGATTCAAACACCATTCCTGCAGGCTATGTACGCTTAATATAGTAGCTCGAAAAAATTAAGGTTGCTCACCGTTTGTTCAAATATTGTACAATAGATTTAGTTCAATTCTAAAAAAACCCATACACTCAGCGGTCTGCTCACGTTCTGTCCGTTATATTTATTATGATCATTGTTGTACTTGATAGTTTTTCAAGATACAACAATGATTCATGATTCTATTAACCGCGCAGAGTGAGCAGAGTTTTTCGGAAGGATCTTTGATTTGGCTTCAGAATTCCCCAAAACATTTATTTGACCCTATGTTCAAGTTGACATTGTCACTAGTGCAAATACTGTTTTTTGATGAGTTCTGAAGCAAATTCAAGATTTTTCAAAAAAACTCTGCTTAGCGGTCTGCTTTCCAGGGTCCTGTCGGTTAATTTAAATTATGTATCTGTTGAACCTTGAAAACTTCAGGAAGGAGATGCATTTTGAAAATATTCCGTCACTTTTGGTAACGTTTTGATTGACGGCCTCCGTCACTTTCGATTTTTTTTGGATGCAAGATTTGTGTTTTAACATATATCAGTAGAGAGGTGAACGTTAGTCAACGATCTGTACTTTTGCGACATTGGCTATTGAAGAACCCTTAAAATGCGACGACACCCCTAAAGAGATAGTTCGGTACTGTGACATTCGATCTTCTCTGAATTTGGGCCATAATATCTTTTTAAGCTAGTGTTACTGTCGAGGCCGTTTTTCAGATTTTCGAATTTTTAACACTGGCGAAAAAAAACGATAATTTTTTGGCAAATGTCGGTAGAAACCGAATCGAAAAAAACCAGCTTCTGCAGCGCATGAAACATAAAAAGTTTATATTTGACCCAAAATTCAGAAAGATCGATGTGCCAATTTGGTCTGACCCTCTAAACGCCGTTTTGGTTCTATCTTAAGGGGGTGCATCGACTCGGACAGACTGGAGTCAATTTAACTTCACGAAGTATTAGTTGGTTTACTTTTTCTGCTTATTATCGTTAGCTGAACCAGAATAAATGTGCATTAACTTTATAAATATTTTTGCCTATTTTAGGAAGATTTGGTCGAACTTTATTTTTTTCTTCGTAAAAAATTTTCAAAAAAAATCTAAGCCATTATGAAAATTTTCCGCATTTTTTGCCAAATTTTTCTGATGCTTTTTTGAAATCATGATAAGCTAAACAAACCACCTTTAACTTTGTTCATGCATGTCTCATTTTCTGACTCTGTTTGAAAACCTCTAATATGTTTATTTGTCATTCTTTGTCGACTTTTGTTAGAAAATTACTGCAAGATTTTCGTCAAATCAAGTCAAAATTTGTATTAGTGTTTTTTGAACTCTCATAAATCAGGCAGGACATCACGATTTAAAATGTTTTGTATCTTTAATATCCGTTTCAATGTACTAAGAGTTGGTCGGTGCCGATATATTTCTAAGCTATCGATGAAATTTTTAACACTCGGCTGTACACTCGATAAGTGCCATTTGGCACTATATTTAAAATTTTATGCTGGTCCAAAAATTCCATAAATTGTGGGTGTTATAGTGCGCCATTTCTTTAGTGACGTTAAGAACATTTTTTGAATATCAAACGCATTGAAGGTCTTTTTATCTCAATACAGTTTTTTTCTCTACTTTTTGCTCAGTTTTAGACCATTTTTCATGGGAAAAAACTTTTCTATCAAAGAATTTTTCATAAGCAACATAAAACAAGACTTCTTTAGCGCATTACACCCCGACAATGTCTGAGTTTATTAATTCGTCCTTTAAAAACCAAATTTGCTATGTCGAGTTTAGTTGGAAATGGTAGTACAGTGAAGAGTGTTTTTTATATTTCCCAGTAATTAGTTATGTGGTAAGAAATTAAAGAATAAAAGTTTGCAGACTGGACACTTTTTATGAAGTGAAAAAAAAAATTTTCACGTTCTTTTTTCTTTCATTTAATTCGCTCTGAAGAATTTCCATCTGCCGGATCGATGCCACCCTTAAAAGGGCCTTTTCTGTTTCGTATTCATTTGAAATAATTATAAATGAGCTTAAGAATTTCCGAAAAGAATAAAATAATTTAAAAATAATAAATTTTTTCGAATTTTAATTTTCAAACAGAATAAAAGGGCTTTTTTCGAGTTTAATTTTTAATATTAAAAAGTAATACAAAAAAGCCTTGTCGAATTTTAATTTTCGAAAAGATTAAAAATACTTTTTCGATCTTTAATTTTCAAAAAGAATAAAAAAAGCTTTTTTGAATTTTTATCTTCAAAAAATAATAATTTTTCAAAAAACCGCCTGAAGTTAAGTTTTGTCCGATACCCCCACTGTAGTAAAAGTTTCTTACCATATCAGACCTATTATTTGCCCCGGCCATCGGTTGAGCACATCTTACAATACATCCTGCATTCGGGTGAAGATAGGTCAAAATCGGAAGGCGTTGACGAGATCGAAATTTAGCTGACCCACTTACAACCGCGTCTCTTGCTGTTGCAGGCACCGCTAATGTTTTTGGGTAGGTTGAACAGAGCTCGAAATTTTCATTTAAATTCTAAATTGGGTTTTAAGCTATGGTAGGAACGACAATTTTTTTGTTGCCAAACATTTTTTAAATGATGTTTAAATTGTAGTCCTAGTGAAAATATTGCATTCAGAATAATTTTTTTGAAATATTGTCAGCAACTGCTTAAAAATGAAAAAAAAGTTTTGGAAATTGTCTATTTTTAAGCTTGAATCTTTTATTTATTTCAAAAACATTTCAAGCTTAAGGGGTAGCGGTCGCAAAATGGTAATTTTGTACTCACTTTACCAGAATACTAAACTGCTTCGAAACTTTTGAGAATAGCTATTTGGTAGATCTATCCTTAATCTACAAAAATAATTTATCAGACAATTATGGCTGACCCTGGTGACCACCATGCGGCGAGTTCTAGAACAACCTTATCAAATTTCAAATCCCTAAGGCTTTTAGAGCTCGCATCCATTCTACTCAAACTTGGCATGAACCACAGAAACATAATGCTCGTTATTTGTCGGAAAAACATTTTGAGTTTGGACTAGTATTTTCTAGAACTGCCAAAAACCGCCTAATTTCAAGGTTTTCGCTCTTCAAAAGCTAAGGATCCGAGGTTAAATTTCAGAATGCAGTATAAATTTGAAAAAAGACGGAGAAATATGTTTCGGATTTTTTGTCGGAAACATAATTTTGAAAGTTTTTGCTCAATTCTAAAAATCGCATTTTAGTAAACCGGAAGTGAGAACTCGAAAATAAAAGTCGTCCGGATTTAGTCGAAAGTACCATCAAATTGAAGCTTGGTGATGCAGAGAAGAAAATCTGCTTACAGCTTTTTAATATTTTGAGTTTTTCTGGTCGAAAATTGGGTTTCAATGGTTTCCAAAAATGTTTTTTGAATAAGTTTATGCTTTCTGAGTGTTCTCTAGCAATTTCCTTTTTTTATTTTTCCACCCCAAAGTACCCTAAAAAGGGTGCGAACGCTATCCCCTTAAACATAGGCAATTTCAAAACGGTTATTCATTTAGTTGATGACAACTTAAAAAAAAATTTGTACTGAAAGTATTATTTTCCCCCTATTATTCTCCATTCCTTCTTTATTTTAAGGGTACTGTTAAGATAGCTTTGTTTAAAAAGTTTTAAATTTCATTTAAATACTAAAGTTAGTTAGGCTCACATTGAAAAAAGATTTTATGAAAATAAGAATATCACTAGTCAGCTGGGAAGTCGAACTTATTAAAGTCTACTAAATTCAATAATACTTTTTGTAAGGTTAATCAATATCAGGGAAACTGAATTGCCCTTTCTAAATTTAAAAATGAGCACATGCGTCCCTATAGAGCAAAATGTGCGCATTTTTGTTTATAGATACACCATTTTCACCTATACACTACCTTCTCAAACGTCCTGACACCTATGATTTGAAAATTTTTGTCAGGACGTTTGAGAAACTGTCAGGACGTTCGAGAAGGTGGTGTAGTTCGTTATAAGTTAAATAGATACCAAGGAATCGACAATTGACTTAATAATTTCAAATATGACCACAGGTGCTACTAGAGAGCAACATTTCGAAATGTTAGCATTTAAAAAAAAAACATTTTCAAAAATAGTTCGTTATTCGATATTAGCGAAAACGAAATTGATCTTATAAATTTTCAAAATGACCACAGGATATCAATGCTATCATATCAGATGGGCTTTTATCACACAAATAAAATATCAGAAATTATATTCATTTACCGTAAATTTCCAGTCATTATTTGGCACGCCTAATTTTTCGTATTCTTTTGCCAAGGAAAACATTTCCCATTCCTCTTTTGTTACATTTTTTGCGGTGATAAAAGCTGGTAAACTTTTTAACGTTGCCGCTGATTTAGCCGAAGTAATTTTATTAATCACGCTTCCAATTTGACCTGGCGTGAAATCAACGGTCAGTTTGCGAAATGTCTAGAATATTATTTTAATATAATGATAGAAAATAACGAAGGCGGGATATAAATTCAGTGACCTATCAATTATAAGTTATATTAATAATTCGATCGGGTTGGTTGTTCTCGAAACAGTAAAGCGAAATTTTTCGAAAGTGGTTCACGTCGGCAAATGTACTATTTTCGGTACCTATTGGGTGTCCTGAACACCTCATTTTAAAGATTTTACCTGTCATTCAGAAAGTAACGATAATAGTTTATTTGTCGAGATTCAAACATAGACGTAAATCAGTTTTCAAAATTTTCGAATCCGATGTACCGTTTTTGAGAACACTCGACCGAATCTTTATTATTGGTCACTAAATGTATATCTCGCCAAATTGTTTGAGATTTTTAGGCTAAAATACAAAATTCTCTGAAAAATCATGTTGAAGATTTTATCATATGTGTCCTATTTCAATGAAATTTGTTTTTTTACGAAATTTAACAACCTTTTTTGACTTGACACTTATTATCGTTTTCAGCGTGATTTTTCAATTTTTTGTATTTTTCTTGCGTTTTAACTAATTTCGATATTTACATATCTGAAATTTGTTAAAAATTACCTTTGTGATAATATCCAGCTGTGATTTAATTTTTTGGTTATCATCTTGATGACAAAATTTTATAATTGGATAAGCCAAAGTGGTTTCATCAAACATCCCGCTTTTAAATATTAGTTTTGTTGACGTTATCTCTAACTGACCGTCTTTTTTAATACCATCTTCGTAGAAGTTTATGGGTTTAATTACTTGACTCATTCTGAATAAAATCGGGGTTTATAATTTTCGGAATAATATCCATATTTGGTGACGGTACATGATATACCGTATATCTCGCATCGAATTTTTCTTTAACTTTATAAAATGCGCGAAATTTTTTTGATATTACAGCATTTCAAATAGAAATATTTTTAGTGAAGTTTTCGATTTATTCGATCATTTACAAATCAAACGTTTCAAAAATATTTTTTTTGCAATTTGAGTCGGAATAGTAGGCCTCGAGAAGATTTTTCAAAATATTGTTTTTGTTCGAATTTCGATTTATTGATACGAAAGTGTATGAATGTTTTATAAAACTCGAGTTAAAAGTCAAAAATGAAATGTTTCAGTTAAAAATGCAAATTTATTTAACTGCAGTAATTTGTAATGCAGTCAAAAAATAGAAAAATCTGGATTACAATTATTTGTGACGTTTTTTAATTGTAAGATGGAAATTTGACACCAATGATTATCGTAAAATTAGTTTCAGAAATTTTGTACATTCTACTGAAACACTTAATTTTGTTTTCTGTAAACTTAGACAAATCAAATAAGTTTCATTTTCAATTAAAGGCTTTCACGACGAAGAAGTTTACTTCAAAAGTCGCCTAATCTACAAATAAATGTATAAATATGCAGAATTGAAAAAATTAAATATATTTTATAGAACAGTCTTGTTGAAACATATGTATAAAATAATAAAGGTGAATTAAAATAACCTAATCAGTAACATTACTCAATTTAGCAATAAGTTTTTCATAAATTAAATTTCCCTTGATGAGGGAATCTTCATGAATTCGCTCGTTATGATCATGAAGAAGAATTGGTGTAAAATTTAAGGGTGTGAATCCATATGCAGGAATTCCAATTTCGCGGAAAAAGTAGCTATCGGTACCAGCTAAATATTTGAAATATTTTACGTTTAAATAAGGCTGCAAATCAGAGCAGGCTGATGAATAAATTAGGCTCGATAAATTAAAAAAATAATTTTGATTAATTAAAGGCAGTTTGCAAGATTGGGGATTAATTTTTGATAGATATCTCGTCCTTCTAAGATACAATTTTCATGAATTCGCTCATTATGATCGTGAAGAAGAATGGGATGTTTTTTGATGGGTGAAAATCCAAGTACAGGAATTTTAGCGGCTCGAAGGTATCGACCATCAGTAGCAGCTTAAAATTTTAATTCAGTAAATATTTAGCTTAAACCTTTCAGTCGGTACAAAGAGCCGCGATTTTTTCGTTATGAAGATAAGAAATTAGTATTAAATAAATGATTTAATTGCAGGTTCCCCTATACTGTATGGGCCATACATTATAATGACTTTTATAGGACAGGGAAGGGAACCAATAAATTATTATTATCGGCAATAATGCATTAATATACTGAAAATAATCATTAATTATCAAAAAAATCTCGAAAATAATGCATTTTTGCTGAAAAGTGATATTTTAGTCATTTTTGCAGAATTTTCAATATTTGAAGAGATTTCTATCTGTCCAATTAAAGTCATTCTACTGTAAAAATTGTAGCGGTTTTTTTTCGAACAGGTAATCGGCGACAATACCTGCAATTTCAATCTTAAGGGGGTACTGGTCGCTAGTTTTTTGAGGCTTTGAAAATGGTCCAAATTGATTTCAAAGTGTACTACCGACCAAATTATCAAAAAAATTCGAAATTTTCGCGTTTTTTTCAATTTTTTTCTTTAGAAAACTTAGGTAGTTTTTTTTTTAGACGCGACAGATTTGACTTTTCACCACAGACGAACCGTATGAGATATCACAAAACGGTTTTTTTGCATTTAACTGGAAACTAAAAAAGCTCAGGCCAAAATTTTTTTTTATTTTCGAAAAATTTTTTCAAAAATTTGAAAATTCGAGATTTTCAAATGACCGGAAATGACCAATGTGGGTATCATACGAAACTAGAAGAAATTCTAAGACTAATGGCTGAAAAATAACATTCCTGCTAAAATTCCAAAAATTAAGTTTTCTTACGATTTTTCATTATGACAAAATGGTAAAAAATCAAATCTGTCGCGTCTAAAAAAAAAACTACCTTAAGTATTTTTCTCAAAATGAAGTTCAAAAATAACGTTTGCTTTAATTTAACGATTAAAACTTGTAAATTTTACCTTGACGTAAGTTAACTTTCTGATCAGTGTTTTCGTGGCTTTCTTTTGATCCTACTTTCGAAAAAATCGAAGCTAATTTTTTTTCGGAAATTTTTCACGTGAGTCAATTTTGAAATTTAACCTAGGAGGAGATAGATTTTCCGATGAACAAAGTCCAAAAAACGGTGGTTTATCGCATATTCTAGAAAAAATAAAGTACTTATCGACAAAAACGCTCTTCAGAAGTTTTGAATACTAATTATACAGGTTATGTTAAAATTTAGGTTGATTTCAAAATAAAACCTAGGAGGAGATAGATTTACCGTTTTGGGTTAGGTCTCCCTATCTCGCTTATGTGTCTGGGAGTGTATGCATGCAAAAAAGTTTTGGCACATATATTACGCAAGCTAAAAGCTAGTTCTACAAACTGGCTAATCTGAATAATATCCTTGTAGCCCTGGTTGGCTAAGTTTACATCGACAAAAATCCATTCCAGCGACCAGTACCCCCTTAGAAGGTACCCCTTTAAAAGGTAATTTTATGGCACCAAGGTATTTGGTGGCAAAAAATACTGGCCAAAATTTGCTGGTGCGGCGCATGCGTGAATTTTGGGATGCGACTTTTAAAGAACGGCAAAGCGACTTACTTGTCCTTTCAAAGTTAATCTAATGTGTACTTTAAAGCGCTTAAATGAGTCATTACCTGGGAAAATTGTCTTTATAAGTTCAGATTTTAATTCGCCAATCAAAGTTGCCGAGAACGCATCCCACCATTTATCACCATTTTCAGTTGAGGTCAAATTTTTTTCCTTGAATTGTTGTAAAAATCGTAAAGAATATTTATCGCCAGCTGCTTCTTTGCACCTATCAATAGAAGATGAAATACTTTTGTCTGGTTTTTTAAGTAGAGTCACATTAAGGGGGTGGTTGTCGCATTTTAAGGGGTTTTCAATAGCGAATTGTCGCAAAAGTACAAATCGTTGGACCAACCTTTACCTCTCTTTGATATATTTAAAAAAAATCTTGCATCCTAAAAAAAAAAAGGTGACGGATGGCTCGTCCAATCAGAAACGTGCTTACAAAAGTGACGGAATTATTTTTCTAAAATGTATCTCCTCCCTGGGTTTTCAAGGTTCAACAATGATACATAATTTAAATTAACCGGACAGAACGTGAGCAGACCACTGAGCAGAGTTTTTGGAAAAATTCTTTGATTTGGCTTCAGAATCACCAAAAAACAGTATTTTGCACTAGTTAACATAGGGTCAAAATAATTTTTTTGGGGATTCTAAAGCCAAATCAAAGATTTTTTCCAAAAACTCTGCTCAGGTAGTTTTTAATTTCGATTGGATAACAGTATTCTGAACAAACAGTAATGGCAACCTGTATATTTTATTTTGGGCTTAGTATATTAAAACATAAAGGGACTTGTTACGGAAATTTGTTTTTTTAAAATTCGGATTATTCTTTATTATTTTTAGGATTTAAGTGGTTAAGATTAATTGGCGATAACAAAAATCAAGTTTACAGACCATAGTTTAATCCAAGTGAGTTCAAAATAGATAATAATATAAATAAGACTTTTCTCTTTATTTCTTATTTTGAAAAAATAAAAAATTATGATTATTTTATAAACTAGAAACATCAATATTTTGCCTTTTCGTTCTTTTTTTGCGTAGGCGAATGCCTAAGCCAATCATCAGCTGGAATATTCATTTATCGCCTTTTCTCACAACACAGCTCAGAATTTTCTCATTCATACTCAAAATCCCTAAAATAATACGATTTCAAAACACAATCCTTGAGGGCTAGATATACTGCTTAAATATACGTAGCTCGAAAAAAAATTAAGGTTGCCATCACCGTTTGTTCAAAATATTGTTCAATAGATAGTCCAATCTAAAAAAAATAACACCTCAGCGGTCTGCTCACGTTCTGTCCGGTTAATTTAAATCATGAATCATTGTTGTACCTTGATAGTTTTCAAGATACAACAATGATTCATGATTTATATTAACCGGACAGAACGTGAGCAGAGTTTTTGGAAGAGATCTTTGATTTGGCTTCAGAATCCCCAAAAACATTATTTTGACCCTATGTCAAGTTGACATTGTCAACTAGTGCAAAATACTGTTTTTTGTTGATTCTGAAGCCAAATTCAAGATTTTTCAAAAAAAAACTCTGCTTAGCGGTCTGCTCACGTCCTGTCCGGTTAATTTAAATTATGTATCATTGTTGAACCTTGAAAACTCAGGGAGGAGATGCATTTTGAAAAAATAATTCCGTCACTTTTGTAAGCACGTTTCTGATTGGACGAGCCATCCGTCACTTTCGATTTTTGTTTAGGATGCAAGATTTGTGTTTAAATATATCATAGAGAGGTGAACGTTAGTCCAACGATCTGTACTTTTGCGACAATTGGCTATTGAAGAACCCTTAAAATGCGACGACCACCCCCTTAAAGAGATAGTTCGGTACTGCTACATTCGATCTTTCTGAAATTTTGGGCCATAATATAACTTTTTAAGCTAGGTGTTACTGTCGAGCCGTTTTTTCGATTTTCGAATTTTTAACCTGGCGAAAAAACGATAATTGTTGGCAAATGTCGGGTAAAAACCGGAAATCGAAAAAAACCAGCTCTGCAGCGCAATGAAACATAAAAAGTTATATTATGACCCAAAATATCAGAAAGATCGAATGTGCCAATTTGGTCTGACCTCAAACGCCGTTTTGTTCTATCTTAAGGGGGTGGCATCGACTCGGCAGACTGGAGTCAATTTAACTTACGAAAGTAATTAGTTGGTTTACTTTTTCTGCTTATTATCGTTAGCTGAACCAGAATAAATGTGCATCTACTTATAAAATAATTTTTGCCTATTTTAGGGAAGATTTGAGTCCGAACTTTATTTTTTCAATTCGTAAAATTTTCAAAAAAAATCAAGCATTATAAAATTTTCCGCATTTTTTGCCCAAAATTTTTCTGATCGTTTTTTTAAATCTATGGATAAAAGCTAAAAAAAAACACTTTAACTTTTTTCATGCATGTCTACATATTTTCTGACTGCTGTTTGAAAAATCATAATATGTTTATTTGTCATTTTTTGTCGACTTTTTTAGAAAAATTATGAAAATTTTCCGCAAATCAAGTCCAAATTTTTATTAGTGGTTTTTTGAACTCTCATAAAAAATCAGGCAGAATCACATTTTAAATGTTTTGGTATCTATTTAAATATCCGTATGTCAACTAATGAGTTGGTCGTGCGATTATCATTTCTAAACTATCGATGAAATTTTTAACACTCGGCTGTACACTCGATAAGTGCCATTTGGCACTAAATATTAAAATTTTATGCTGGTTAAAAATTCCAAATAAATTGTGGGTGTTATAGGCGCCATTTCTTTAGATAGTAAGAACATTTTTTATATCAAAACGCAATTGAAGGTCAATTTTTATCTCAATAAAAGTTGTTTTTCTCTACTTTTTGCATTTTTAACCATTTTTCATGGGAAAAAACTTTTCATATCAAAGAAATTTTTATAAGCAACATAAAAACAAGACTTTTAGCGCATTACACCCGACAATGTCTGAGTTATTAATATTCGTTTTAAAAAAATCTGTAGTCGAGTTTAGTTGGAAATGGATGTACATGAAGAGTGGTTTTTATATTTCCAGATAATTAGTTATGTTAAGAAATTAAAAATATAAACGTTTGCAAGAATGGACACTTTTATTGAAGATGAAAAAAATAAATTTTCACGTTCTTTTTTCTTTCATTTATCGCTCTGAACAAATGTACCAATCTGTCGGATCGATGCCACCCCCTTAAAAAGGGACCTTTTCTGTTTCGATTCATATTGAAATAATTATAAATGAGATTGTTGTCAAATAACAACGTATATTGATAAATCCACGTCGGTAAAATCACAGACGATTTCTATTTATTTTCTAATATGATGGCAATTATTTTTTTGATAGACCTCAACCAATCAGAGAGGGGTATTTCAGAATTTCATAGAAAATCTTTAAAAATTATTATAGGCAAATATAATTTCAAAATTGATTCATGCATTGCATTCCTGATTTCGATTTTTGTTGGCCTTGCCGATTTCATTCAAAAACACGTTCCTCTCTGTGATTCAGAACACAGGCGCGCCTGTGAACACATTATTTGTATTCATTAAAATTACCATTTGTGGAGATTTTCTTCTAACTCAACTAAGTCTGATGTAGGGGTAACTCGCATATCAAATCCAACGGTTAATTTATCTGGAATGACATTATATTGTACTCCGCCATTTAACATAGTCAAATTAACAGTCGTTACGTCTCCCAAATGTAAATTTTCCTTTTCCATTTTTTCCTTTTGCTCTGCTCGAAAATTCATAAATTTATTGATCACCACCTGTAGTTTTTCACCGACCGAATCTTTTATAAATTGGGAGCCATGCCCAGGTTGACCCTCTACAGTAACCTCGATCCACCAAGGTAATCTTTCAGAATAATATAACATGTATTCTTCGCCCGGATTAGCTAGGCCTTCGTCAAGAGCAAATCCGACGTTTAAATTTTTGAAAAAATCAGTTTTTACTAAAAGTTCCATACCGTCATGGCCGCCGATTTCTTCGTCAGGTACCCAAAGTACATGAATGGTCCGCTAAATAAGCGTTTATCCATGGAAGTAAAATTAATATAAATGAAAATATCGTTGTTTAGTTTCGTTTGAGAACAAAAAATTATTCAATTTGCAAATGGAATTCCAAATTTTTAATATTTTTTAAGAGATATCAAAAAACTTTCTTGTGTATCAATGAAACAGTATCATGTACCAATTGAATTTGTACGATAAAAACCCCTTTATTCGTGCGCCGGATTTTCATGAGAGATATCATCAAATAGTTTTGCATTAATAAGACCCGGTTAACTTTCGCCGGTGATTGATGCAAAACTGTTTGATGATATGGACAAAAAGTATGTACATGGCTAAAAAACAGTCCAGTTATGAAGTGTTTCAGCAGATTTGCAGGAAATTGAAGTACACATCCACGAAAATTTCATTTTTAAACAAAAGTATTTTCAAATCTCCGAAAAAAGTTCAAACGCAAAAAAGTTTATCGACGATAACTTATCGTACAAATTAAGTTGGGTACATGATGCAAAAACAAGTTTTTCGATATTAATTTAAAGATATCTTTAATATTTACTTATTTATTAAATATCAACGTTTCGAAGATTCATTATCAGGCTGGGAGATTTTAAGACTTGTAAGTTTCGAAAACATAAAGTTCAGAATCTAGAGTTTACTAATTTTGTGAAATAATTGTGAAATAATATATCTTTAATATATTAAAAATTTTCGAACGCAAATTGAATAAATTTTATTTATCAAAAAGTTAAAAAACAAAAATAGGATATTTTCATTTCTCTCAAAATCATAACTATAACTATTTACTTAAACGGGAGAATTTTTAAAATCATTTATATTATTTGGGCAAAAAATCTAAAAATTTTACCTTTGGCACCCAATTTTGTTCTTTCAATTTTCTTATTGCTTCCATGTACCAAATTCCTACACATTTCATATCTTGAGTACCTCTCCCATAAATCCAGCCATCGTCGGTTTTATGAGCTGAAAATGGTGGGTGATCCCATTGTTCTGGAAAAACGGGCACCACATCAATGTGGGAGTTAAGAACAATGGAAGATAAATTAGGCTCTGATCCAGTCCAGGTCAAAACAATACAGGGTTTACCAGTAACCGGTTCACACTTCGAGAATTCTTTGATTCAATTTAAAATTTTCCAAATTATTTTTAAAAACAATGAATGATTTTTAAGGTAGTTTTTTTGTTAAATGGCCACCCTTTCCATGAGGATTACGGGAAAACCATAGTCGATATCAATAAATGGGTTAATGTATTCCACGGGCAACAAAAAATCTCTGTACAGAAATTTTCTTGATTTGATTTGACATTCGGTTTACGGGATATAAACCGGAATGTTATTTTTGATGGGTTCGAATCTCGGTGGGCCCACACTTTTTTCTTCAAATCAGCCGGAAACTTAATCAGGTTTTTATCTCAATAATACGCCGTGCCTTCTGTTTATAATGAATATCCGGTTACCAGTAAACTGGAAGAGCAAAAATAACAATAAAAATTGTCCACTTAGCTTTTTTAGTTTGCCCGTAATCATCATGGAAAGGGTGGAAAAATATGATTTTTGAAATTTTTACATTTTAAATACTTTCCTAGTCCAAGTTCCTCTCCATAATCTTTTATAAATTTTTCAGCACCAACATAATCTGGGTTTGGCTGCATAGTATTAATCCTGATATACTTTCGAAAGCGAGTCACAATAATATCCTCTGACGCCATTCTAAATAATATTTATTCTATTTTTTTGTAATTTTGATTTTTATAAAGAAGTTTACAAACACTCAGAAAAAATACGATTTCCTGTTAGTTATGGATGATAAATACTTGAGCATACGAGCCCGAATGTGTCAAATTTGGCTCAGAGTAAATTATTAACTAAATTCTGTCAAAAATATACAATTGCCGAATAGTCTAGTGTGTTAAAGCGTATATATCGAATAGAACGCACTGGTGTCATATGACAAATTTTGACCCGTAAATCTCAAAGCTTAAAAACATCTTGTTTCTTTAACAAATTGAAAAAAATTTTAACGGATTTCAATATAGACTGTTTTCAGTTTTAATTCAAAAAACCAAAGCGCCTAAAAATTTTGGGCGATATTCTTGCGGTCATGACCGTTGTGAGTGAAACGATAGCGAGAATAAGGCCAAAATCTGTTTTGTGCACAAGTTCAGTAGGGACAGGTTCAACATAATCTTTAGGGTTGAATTCTTCTGGTATCGGGCTTGGTGTCAATTTTGTAATTCGAGTTACCCATTGTTTTATATTTTTGAAGTCATGCTCAGTTTCGTTGAAGCGACCGATTTCTAGAATAATCATGATTTATTTATAATTATTGATCCAAAATAGTTATATTTTATTCAGAACGAGTCATTTTTCAAATTTTATCTTCTAAAG
The DNA here is from genome assembly GCA_004367855.1 of Oikopleura vanhoeffeni. Lineage (NCBI taxonomy): Eukaryota > Metazoa > Chordata > Appendicularia > Copelata > Oikopleuridae > Oikopleura > Oikopleura vanhoeffeni. The sequence continues at coordinate 156,300 of SCLH01000530.1, read as the reverse complement.
ATAGTTTTGAAATATGACACCAGTGAGATCATATTTCACAAATAACTATATCGATTACGGGGCCCCTGGGCATTTTTATATATTTCGGCTTTTGAAAACAAATTATCTGATAAAGTTTTTAGATAGCTCAAACTAAGCACAAATATCTAGTGAATAATAATTCTTTTTTTCTGAGATTACTGAAATTGTTTAATTATCAGTTTTTGTTAAAAAATTGGAAACAATGGTCTGATTCGGACTATTCTTTTTTAATATATTTTTCTCTAAATATTTTTGCTTGAGCACTGAAGTTTGAGCTATCTAAGAACTCAATCGGAAAAAATGCCCAGGGTCCCCGTAATTGATATAATGGCATATTTGAAGAATGACTCGCACTGAGGTCGCTTTTTTCGGTTGCCCACTTTAAGGGGTATCTCAGTCTGAGATACCGTATCTGTTCTGAGAGAACCAGACTAGATAGCGACAAACGGTTTATTTGCATCTGAATCTTAACCGAATTTGTAGTGGTGAATTTTTTTTTGACTTCGTAGGTTGATCAAACTTCAACATTATTACATTATATGATTATGGTCCGTCACCAAAAATACACAAAATGAAGACATTTCATGGAATGCGTGGGAAATATGCAGATATTTGACTCCAAACACATCGGAAGGTGTTCAAGAACACTCTGGATAAATTTCGAGTACCCAGAAGTAAAACTTTGAAAATGTAGCAAATCCCGATATTACCGGTTTTTGTCCAATAACCGTCAAACCGTATCTAGTATGGTTCTCGACTGCGATGCCTTAATTTTTTAAGATTTAAAATAATTGGAAACAAATTAAAGGCACCCACTATTGATACATGGATTACAGACCCTCAGAGGACAGATCCTGAATATTTTTATGATACAAATAACGCGGGATAGAGTCTGTAATCCATATAGCGTTTTTTGCTTCAAAAATAATAGGAAAAAGATTTTTTTTGAACCCGGGCATCATAATGGATATACACCACGTACTCAAACATCCTGACAAAAAACGTATTGACAGTAACTCAAACGTCATGACAGTACTCAAGCGTCCTGACAAAAATTATCAAATCATAGGTGTCAGGACGCTTGTTAATTGTAATTTGATCCAGTATGGTTTTATAAACGTGTCGTATTACAAAATTTTTCACTTTATTAAGTAGCTGACAAATTTGTAATATGACACTTGTGACGTTAAAAATACATAAACAAAAATCTTACTAAATTAAATTGCAGTTAATATCATTATTTTGATTCCAAACTATTTTTAATACCTTTTCGTCCTTGAAATAATATTATTGATGGTGTCCCTAGAACACCAAATTCTGCAGGACCTGGCCCATGTTCGATGGTCCATCCTCGAGGAGCCTCAATGCCTGCAATAAGCAGTCCATTTTGAAAAATTGATGATAATGAATTGAAAACGTTTGCGGTATTCATGCTAAAAACAATAACATTACAAAAAAATAAAGTGGTGTCATATTAGAAAATATGACCCCAGAATAAAAATCTTAAACTGCCAAATTACCTAAATGGGCAAGAAGTAGAATAAAACATGACGAGAGTACATTTTTGTCGTTTTGATTTTCTAAGATATTGATTCAATCCGGGGGGTGTCATTATAGTTGTAGTGGTTAAACCTTCCGAGCTACAATGTGGCCGAACTCGCGGAGCAAATAATAAATATGAAAATAATGAATTTTCAGTCTCATTTCGATTATGATAGCACCGGCTTAACGACCAATCATGAGGAGTTAATTCTATCTAAAAATAACTGATATTGATTTTTTAGTATTTTTATAATTTTCAATGGTTTAAGGGGGTTCTATAGGCCAGCCAGACTTTTTTNAGTCATTTTTCTTTAGAAGGTACGCCGTTTAATTTCGATATTAACTTAAGTTATATTATTAAATTGTGTTGTATATAAAACGTGACATATCGTCGTTTATACGTAAAAATAAACTTTAAGGGGTACTGGTCGCTGGAATTGACTTTCTGGATGAGAAATCAGCCTAACGAGAAACTATGGGACAATTAAGATTAGCCATGTTGTAGATCTACCCTTAATCTTGCAAAACCATTGGTCAATGACTTTTTGTTCCGATACACTCTGAGATACGTTACCAGTACAAGGTGTCCCTCGACCAAATTTCAAAATCTATCTCCTCCAGGGTTTATTTAGAAAGCAGCTCAAATTATAACATATCCCGTATGACTTATAAACTTAAGTCCTCTAGAATCGTTTTTTTTTAAATTACTTCAGTTTTTCTAGAAATCGCAGAAACTACCGATTTTAGCATTTTTTTCACCAAAAATCTATTTCCTCCTAGGTCATATTTTGGAATCCACTCAAATTCCAGCAAACACTAGCACAGAACAAATAGAAACTCCTCTAGAAGCGTTTTTTTCAAATTTCGACCCCAAACTCAAAATATAAATTTTTGAAGATCACGTAAGAAAATTTCCGAAAAAAAATGTGCTTCGATTTTTTCGAAAGTAGTATCAAAGAAAGCCGAGAAACACTGATCAGAAACTTGGCTTACGTCAAGAAGAAATTTTCAAGTTTTATTGGTTAAATTAAGCAAACGTTATTTTTGAACTTCATTTTGAAGAAAAAATCGAAAAACACGAAAATTTCGAAAAAACTTTTGATAATTTGGTCGGTAGTACACTTGGTTATCATCCCAAATCAATTTGGGCCATTTCAAAGCCCCAAATGCCTCATAAACCAGCGACCAGTACCCCCTTAAGGGGGTTCTATAGGTGGGCTTTATCTTCGGATCCAGCAGGTAGATAATTATTTTTTTATTTTTGAATTCTGCGTAGCTTGTTTACTGATATTATATTTAGAGAAATTAAAAATTGGACAATTTTTTTCAGAAATTATTTCGAAAATTCTTTAGAATTGCTTAACCCCATAAGACTCATAGAGCCATAAAAGTGGCTTTCATTTTTTGAAAAGGACCGGAAAGGACAATAAAACGAAATTTTGAAGTTCAAGTGTTCAAATCCCAATAGAGTTCGCAATTAATTTCCGAAAATGATAAGAAATTTGTTTTTGGATGAGGCCGTTCCAAAATAAATATTTTACTCCTACTTTTTTTTGGATTGTCTCTGAAATTTTTCTTTATCAGCCTTTATTCTCACAATTATTTTAAAAACAAACAAGGTCTTAAATACTCAGTTCTTAGAATTCGTCTGACCATCTTTAAAAAAAATAATAATGTTCTACTAAATGTTAGAACTTTTTTTATTTTTTTTGTTTGAAAACAGAGGAAATTTGATAATAAATGAGAAAGCGGGCGGAAATATATGCGCGCAGACATATTGTTACCACTAATTTATCATTTCACAGGTGAGAATAATCGCTTCCATAGGACGAACCCGATAAGGTATTTTGAATCGGTACCAAAGTTAAGGGAAGCATAAGGTTTTCACTTAATTTTTATTCTTAATTAGCATCTTTCATTTATGAAAAACGTATGGTATTACTGTGGAAAACAGTTCGAGTATAACTTCACTTTTTCCTTAGCGGATGAGTTGGATTAATTTTTGATTGTCTTAATATAATTAATTTAAAAATGTCGAAGTCTTTATCCTTTATCTCAATGATTTCACAACAATTATTGCCTAACACCCTAAACCTTTCCATAATTATGACTTCAAAGTCAAGCCAAAAAAGTGCGCTTTCTCAATGCCTCTGGGGGATATCAATCTCTATGAGTTTCTAGGGTTAAGTATTTGCAAATGACAAAAATGTTTGATCTCTATGCGCTAAAATATAGATATTCGAACATAAGTTATAATATAAATTCAGAAAGTGATGCCTTGCGATTCTTTGATGCCATTCAAAACGCAATAGGATAACATTGGATTGAAAATAATTTTCAAATTGTCCTCCTGGGAGTTAAAAACTGACATTGAAAATTCTAGCGCAGTCATTTTCTTCCAAATTGTCAGGATAATCTGTGTACATGTAAAAATAGTTTTGTAAATCACTTGTAGAAAAAATATCGCTGTCCGTGTCCAAAATAGCAAAAAATGGGCCTTTTTCGGCATAATCGAGACATTTTTGAGTATGAAAATCGAAAAAAGCGTGCAGTCATTTTTCTGCTATGCTATTTCACAACTTATGTGTGAGATGAATATTTTCTGAAATAGGACGAAAAAACAAAATATAAGCTTTAGAAAAAAATTATTGCTCCCGGTTAACCTCATTTACCGGTTGGTTGTAAATTCGATCTTGAAAATTTTTAGCAAAAGTTGTTTCACGAGATTATGACTATTATCCCAGAGTTTTTTATGGTATTATTATGTTGCAATAAAAAGTTATGAGCCTCGAAAAAAGTCTGGCTGGCCTATAGAACCCCCTTAACCATTGAAAATTATAAAATACTAAAAAATCAATATCAGTTTTTTAGATAGAATTAACTCCTCATGATTGGTCGTTAAGCCGGTGCTATCATAATCGAAATGAGACTGAAAATTCATTATTTTCATATTATTAATTTGCTTCCGCGAGTTCGGCCACATTGTAGCTCGGAAGGTTTAACCACTACAAACTATAATGACACCCCCCGGATTGAATCAATATCTTAGAAAATCAAAACGACAAAAATGTACTCTGGTCATGTTTTATTCTACTTCTTGCCCATTTAGGTAATTTGGAAGTTTTAAAGATTTTTATTCTGGGGTCATATTTTCTAATATGACACCACTTTATTTTTTTGTAATGTATTGTTTTTGATGTATCCCGGGTTCTTCTTTTTTTTTCTTGTTTTTTTTCATGCATGAATTACCGCAACGTTTCAATTATTATCGACAATTTTTCAATGGACTGCTTATTCAGGCATGAGGCCCTCGGGATGGACCATCGAACATGGGCAGGCCCTGCAGAATTTGGTGTTCTAGGGACACCATCAATAATATTATTTCAAGGACGAAAAGGTATTAAAATAGTTTGGAATCAAAATAATGATATTAAACTGCAATTAATTTAGTAAGATTTTTGTTATGTATTTTTAACGTCACAAGTGTCATATACAAATTTGTCAGTACTTAATAAAGTGAAATTTTTGTAATACGACACGTTTATAAACCATACTGGATCAAATTACAATTAACAAGCGTCCTGACACCTATGATTGATAATTTTTGTCAGGACGCTTGAGTACTGTCATGACGTTTGAGTTAACTGTCAATACGTTTTTTGTCAGGATGTTTGAGTACGTGGTGTATATCCATTATGAATGCCCGGGTTTCAAAAAAAATCTTTTTCCTATTATTTTTGAAGCAAAAAACACTATATGGATACAGACTCTATCCCGCTTTTTGTATCATTGAAATATTCAGGATCTGTCCTCTGAGGGTCTGTAACCATGTATCAATAGTGGGGTGCCTTTAAATTTGTTTCCAATTATTTTAAATCTAAAAATTAAGGCATCGCAGTCGAGGAACCATACTAGATACGGTTTGACGGTTATTGGACAAAAAACCGGTAATATCGGGATTTGCTACATTTTCAAAGTTTTACTTCTGGTACTCGAAATTTATCCAGAGTGTTCTTGCACCTTCCGATGTGTTTGGAGTCAAATATCTGATATTTCCCACGCATTCCATGAAATGTCTTCATTTTGTGTATTTTTGGTGACGGACCATAATCATATAATGAATAATGTTGAAGTTTGATCACCTACGAAGTCAAAAAAAAATTCACCACTACAATTCGGTTAAGATTCAGATGCAAATAAACCGTTTGTCGCTATTGAGTCTGGTTCTCTCAGAAACAGATACGGTATCTCAGACTGAGATACCCTTAAAGTGGGCAACCGAAAAAAGCGACCTCAGTGCGAGTCATTCTTCAAATATGCCATTATATCAATTACGGGGACCCTGGGCAATTTTTTCCGATTGAGTTCTTAGATAGCTCAAACTTCAGTGTTCAAGCAAAAATATTTAGAGAAAAATATATTAAAAAAGAATAGTCCCGAATCAGACCATTGTTTCCAATTTTTAACAAAAACTGATAATTAAACAATTTCAGTAATCTCAGAAAAAAGAATTATTATTCACTAGATATTTGTGCTTAGTTTGAGTATCTGAAAATCTGCTCTAACGGCGTACCTTCTAAAGAAAAATGACTGAAAGTGAATATAAGGATCAATTAACTTAATTTTGATGAATTTTCGATCCAACGGGAACTCATTTAAAGCAACGATTTCTCTTTTGAGGCATCGATTTTTTGTAATTATTTGTACAAATTGGGAGAAACGTTATTTTATAATCCATTTTTTTATGTTGTTGGGCTTGATTTTGAAATTAGACATAAAACGTTATAAAACCAATAACTATAAAAACATTTTGAAAAACAAATTTTTTTTCGTATCTGTCAAAAAATGATATTATTTAAATTTTGTTCGTTGCTTCATATAAGTTCCCGATGTATTTTGAGCTTTCCTAAAACAAATTGGCATACCCTTAGTCCTTGAATAGTTGTTGCCAGGAACACGCCGAATAATACGATTTTGTATTTAATCATTTGCTTTCAAATCATACTAAAATAGTAAAAACTCAAATGTTAGACAAAAAAATTTATTGATTAAATTCCGAATAATTTGGTTTTGATCGAAACAAGATACACTAGGTTCTTTATTATGGACACAATATTCCACAAAAGTGTTTGCATAACAAGACATTTGGTGTAATATTAGGTACTACTTAGTAATTAAAAAGATAATCGCAGTAAAATAAAATTTTACATGACAAGCGAAATTTATTAATTTATAGAAAATGAATTCTAAAGTTGTTATTTATAACTTGGTCCGATGTAATTTAGATACAGTCAACAACCTCTAACTGCCCCCACCTAAGGGTATCTGTTCTGAGAGAACTAGACTAGATAGCGACAAACGTTTTTTTGCATCTTAATCTTAACCGAATTTGAAATGCAGGATTTTTTTCTTTTTTCTCCGATGATTACCGGTTCACCGGTAATTCGCAAAAAACGTTTTTTTCGGTCATTTTGAGCAATTTCGATGACTGATTTCCGGTCACGTGATCAACCTAGAAGCCAAAAAAATTTTCTACCGCATATTTTTTTCCAAGTTTCACGTGCAGAAAACTGTTTGTCCTATCTTGCTCTAGTTCTCCCAGTCGAAATCATGGTGGGCCACTAAAAAAAAAGCGACCTAAGTGTTCCAGTTAGAGGTTGTTGAATGTACCTCCATTGAAATTATATTGCACCGGTTGCCGTTATATAATCTAAGATTATACTTACGTGTCCCGTAGACTTTGACGTCAGAGAACTAAAGGAATTCGTGTGATTTAATTGGTCAATACACATTGACTCTTGAGTATTGACCAATCAAATCACGCGATTCTTTAGTTCTTTGACGTCACAGTTATACGGGACTCGTAAGTATAATCTAAGATATTACGGTTTTAATTTAGAGCGATTTCCAGATCTGAAAACCTCGGTTAAAAAAATTTAAATATAAAATACTGGCTCTGGGGTACAATAGAAAATAATCGTATGTGCCAATTCGAGCTATCTTGAAGTCGAAATAGAGGTTTCTTAATGCAACGGCCCTAGGACTGAGTAGCCAAAGCTTTTAAATGTCGTTTCTTTTTGCAATTTTGACTATTTTCGACTGTTATATCAATTTTGCGTATTGTATGTGGTTTGCCGTGCCACCTATAGTCCAGTTGAAATTTTCGAATTTAAATTTGCTAACCGATAGTACTTTATTGTCTGATCGACTGGACTGTGTTTTGTAATAGATCATCAGTTCGTTTTTGATATGATCAAATTCTTCATATCACTTGATTAAATATATTTTTTTAGTTTTAGCAGTTTGTGCTTTTCCGGCAGAATTAAAATCTAACTATAATGAAATTTTAAGTCGATGTGAAGAATTTCTCGCAAACTAGTGAAAACCAGTCACTGATTTTGTGTCATGCGCAACTTTTTTTAATATTCTGATGAGTATTTTTATGAAGATTGTCAATCAAATTGGAGTGTAGAATTTTTGTTTTAGTATATTTGGCAATGATAAATGTAACCCTGTTTCGATAATAAAAGGACATTTTGCAACATTATCTTGACGAAATAGATAGTCTGAGATAGACAAATTATAATTGTCGTTTGGAAATATCCGTGCAAATTAAATTGTGCAGTGTTTGGGCGAGGTGCTTCAAAGTGCGATCTGTAATTTTTTTGAAAAATAGCCTTTTTTGATTGGTCGCCGAACGAAATGGCTTGTTGCATTGTATTGCTACTGTGATTTCTGTCTATAAGGACACCCTCTATAAGGACAATTTGGGGAAAATATGGCCAAAACCTACGCTTTTGGATTTTGGACTGTCCCTCTATAAGGACAATTTGGGAAAAATAATCAAAAGGGTATATTTTCAAAAAAATTTTGGGTGAAGAGCAAAAAAAAAAGGTCTTCAAATTATTTTCATCAAAATCGTATATATTTCAGAAAATTTTTAGGTGAAGAGCAAAAGAAAAAAAAAAAAGGTCTTCACTTTTTTTTGGGAAAAAATTATCGCTTTTTTAAAAATATGACCAAAATAGCTAAGGACAGATTTCTAAGGACAATTTGGGAAAATTAGCTTAGGACACTTGGGAAAATTTTGCTAAGGACAATTTGGGAAAATCTCACCTGTCCTTATAGACAGAAAACACAGTAACAAAAATGTCACCAAAGAAAACTTCTTCGATGTCAACCTCACATTTTCTTTTTGATAAAACTTCTTTAAAAAAATTTATGGCTAAATTTTTACAAGCTATCTAATGCAAGATATCGATTACGAGCCCCGAGACGAACGAAAAATTCCTTTTCTTCTGAGAGAAAATTTTTCCTTTGGACTCGAGGATCGTTCTATTAAGATATATTATAAAAATTCAACCACAAAATATTTTATTTTGAGAAGTTACCCCAAAAAAAAATTTCAGGTTGTCATCGAAGTTTTCTTTGGTTACATTTTCCATGAAATCGAGGAAGTTCACAGATCGCTCATTTGTAAAAACTCGGCTACTGATGTCATCAGCAAAACGCCTAATTTGCGATGGCGTTAATTGGCATTTATTTTTAGCCATAAAATGTGATGTGAAATTTCACGTAAAATATTGATTATCCAGCATAAATGAAAAGATTAGTAAGAATCACTTTTTGTTAATTTTGAACATTTTTAATAGAATAATATAAGAACAAATGAAGTTAAAAACAGCTGAAACGAATATAGAAAATTATAAATAAAATTTGTTAACTCCTAAAGACTCATAGGCAAAATGTTGTTGGAAAAGTACGGAAATGGTGGAATAGAGTGACATGTCGTTGTATAGGCTCGGCTTGTGCGAGTTAAATTTTTGTGTCGAACCAGTTAAATTTTTTAAAGTTCATTTAGATAGATATCTTCTAAAGTTGAAGTATATTCGGTTTGATTTTTTCACACATAAATGGACTACATAAAGGCTTTACTCGCGATTAAAAATGCAAAGATAAAAACTTGGGAATCTAAAACAGCAATATGCGCAGCACGACCAATCACTTTTGACGCAGTATCTAAAATATTCATGAGGTTAATTATAATAAAAGAATAAATTTATAAAGAGGAATTTTTATTTAACTTATTTGATAGAATCTGGAAAATTGCCAAGATATTTATTTTTTTTTAATTTTGAAATTCAAAATTAATAATATATCGACGTTTTGTACGGTTAGATCGACGAAATAGAAACGCCTACGCAATTTGGCAAAAAACTTCCTCCACTATTGCCCCCTTCTGTATTAGGTCTAGACTTCATTGATTAAAATTTCACACTTTATTTAGTCGGCGGTATTCCCCGCAAATGTATTTCTAAATGGTAATTTTCATTAAATGGTAAGCTTTGTTTAATTCATAAATTAAGTCGATTTTTTAAATGCCGACTTTATGTTTATATCGAAGATCCTGCCTAGTGTCATTTTTATCTTGAGCGTCATCAATTTGATAAAGTGGCCAATCAAATCGCGAGATTCTTGAATTGAGTCGACAATCGGGTATTATGATTGCACACTGGCTCAAAGTGATGACGCTCAAGATAAAAATGACACTAGGTAGGATCTTCGATATAGAAAAAAAAATATTTTAAATTTGTTTTCATAAATGTTCTATTTTGAAAGAAAAAAATCGAATGAAGCCAAATTACCATTTCAAAAAAAACTAAACCTAAAATAATAGTAAGTGAAAAATACCGCCGCCAATGATCCACGTTAAATTATGATTCCAAAGTTTTTTATGCAGCGCCAGTATTTCTGTTATATGATAAAAAAATATATAACTTATATCTATCGATTCATATTTTTTTCTATTTCAAAAATATCGTATAATTTTGAAATATTTGTCATGACTGTTTCACCTCAGTTTTTAATCTTATATAAGTTATATATAATATAACGTTAATTACCTGTGGGAAGTCCCTGATGAATCACATGGTATCTTTCTACAGTCGAGTCCGAATGTTCTATATTTCTCTGTAATCGTTCAATTAATTCAATATTTGACTGGCCATTGACTTTATCAGAAAATGCAGCTTTTGCGTTTTCAATCCTCGCACTGTGAGGGGACACATATCGATCTCCACCGGCCGATATTAACATTATTCGATTGAAAACGCTCAAGGGGGCTTCAGACGCCAGACGGAATATTACAGTTTCGCTGACTTGTGATGCGTCTGAAAAACAAAATTTTAAGTCTGAACGACATTCTTCATCGGATCTCCGGAAATTGACCAGTAAAAACTTGAAAAGAGGGTTTTGAGATAACCGCAGATCCGTCGAAGCCATTTTTTGACAGTTAGTACAACTTTTTGTCATAAATTTTTTAGCAAACTTTTTTGTAATTCGACACCCCTGAAATTTTTGAAAAAAAACTGTGGTCCTTAAAAGTTTTTTTGTACAAGAAATTGGCTTAGAAGGATGGGCGGGTTATTCAGAACCAATTTCTTTTAATTTTTACCGCTGTATTTCCGGCATCACAAGACATTCGGTGCAGAATAAAAAAAATGGTCATTAAAGTTTTCCTGGGCTTTTGGATGCAAAAATCAGTTTGTGAATATCTTGCTCCTATCTCAAAACTATCTAGGTGACCATAAAATTAGCTAAACCCTGTCTGACAGCTTGAAAATTAAAGAATTTATGTCAGATATAGACATTGACCTAAAGACAGGATTCGATCTTTTTCCTTCAGGACAATTTGTTCAAACAAATTGCTGTCCCAATAAGACGCTATTTCCGTCCTATCAAAACCGAGTGTTGTATTACTGAGAGCCCTTGATTGTGACTTTCATACTTCTCATTTGTTAAGAAAAAAACCATTAAACTCTGTCCATATCTGAATTAATTTCGCCGTTTTCAAGCTGTCAGGGAAGATAAATCTTATAATTAAAAATATGTAGTTGGATCTTTTCGGGTAAAATGTTATATACATATATATGCCTATTTCCATGCTTCATATATTGAGAAATTACTTAAGAAATAAAGACATGAATCAAGAGTTGATTAAAAAACTTTCATTTACATATTTCATATCTATTTCTGTGTTGCTGCTTAAATTTTGAATAATGATCTCATTACCTCTTAAAGCCAATTGTTTGAGACTAAGTGCCTTTTTCCATTTTTCATACAGCCATAAACCGGCTCCTACCACGGCCGAATCCATGTAATAAACACCGGTATGAGGTCCACATAATGAGATAAAATTGTCGAATAGAGGTCGAAAAGGTTCGAGCTTGCGAGAATTAGCAGCAATACGAACCAATAGGCATCCCATACTAAAAGGAGTCATTTTACAAACATTGCATAAAGAGTCAAATTTTAGAAGGTCATTTAGACAAAAAAAAATGAAATTGGTATAAAGACTCCTCTGAGAAAAAAGTTAATATGAATAAACGGGGTCATTTGACAAAAATGTGAGGAAAAGTAAAATTGAAAAAAAATAAAATCTAAAAGAAGTTAATAGGCCAACAAAAATTAAAATGCGTAACTGGAGTCATTTTACCAAGGACGAGTCAAATTTCAAATTATTGAAAACGAGATTTTACAAAAAAAAACATTCAAATTTGACATCAGTAACAATGGTTGTCATAAAAAGACAAATTTCGAATTATCGATCACAAATTTTTTGATTAAAATGATATAAAGTCACCTTTTCTGAGTTTTTGTTTAATTTGAGCGCGATTAAATTCTAAATTTCTCTGTTTTTAAGGGGGTAGTGTCTGTGAAAAAGTTTTTCTGAAAGTGAGAGAACTATACTAAATCGACGAAAAAAAATCGATTGGTGATGGTTTCGCGACTTTTTATAAAGTGGTTTTTCCACCAGAGGGCGCCAAACTTAAAACTTTAGGAACATTTTTCTGGTTAAGTACATATCAGATCAAGTTCATTTTAAGGAAAAATTAAGCCTATAAGTACAAAATTGATTCGAAAAATAATTTGAAATTCAAATTTGGAATTCTCTATTTTTTTTTATTTTCAACATTTAGAATAAGACGTTTCCTTATTCCACAAGACAGGTAATATTTCAAAATGGACATGAATATAGGGTAAAATTATCTAATTTTCAATTTGGTGATTATTTTAGAGCTTTATCATATCCGGAAAATGTTTTTTCTGATTAAATAAAGACAAATTAACGATTCTTGTCTACTACTCTGTAGACAAAAAATTAAAATATAAAGTATCGGTTAATTAGGTGCAATATATAATTAGAACTAAGTCAGTTTTAGACAGCGAGAGTGATTTTTCTAAAAATGGGTTAAATTAAAGAGATGGCGCTAGCACGAAAACCGCGCACCGCAGAGATGCGAGACCAGCACCAATCGTTTTTTCTTGCCCGACTTAGTATAGAACTCTCATTTTCAGAAAAACTTTTTCACAGACCCTACCCCCTTAATGAATGTTTAGTCAGAATAACCTTTCCGAATCTGATAACTGAATATTTTTGTGTGAAATTAAAAAAATAATGAAAGCAAACCTAGAGTCCTAGAAATCATTTGTAACAGAAAAATTTGAGTTTTTCCCTAGGGTCAGTTTCAATTTCGATATATCTATTTTCATTGACTTCTGGAAAAAACTTCGAAATATTTACCTGTGGCCTATCCACGATACTTTTGTTGGGAGAACTTCTTTTGATAGTAAATAATCTGCAACCTCTTCCGTTATTCTTTTACCTTGCTCCTCGATGTGTTCATGGGTTAAATTATGATTTGACTGACACAGCAAATACTCAAAGTTGCTTAATGGGTATAATTGTTCTATTGAAGTTTTCCAGAGTCTTAGGTCATTCGAATTTCCTTCTAAGCCGTGAATCATGACTATCAGATGAGATTCGTCTAGTTTTGTCACAACTTCGGGAATAGGCTTTAGGAATTCACCTGAAATTATTGAATTTAAGAGGGTAATGTTCCCTAAGGTGATTTTTTTTTGGAACTACGTGCATATTAAGGCTTTCTCGTATTTGCAAACCCCATGAGACAATACTAGAATTCATTAATAACAACATTATGGGTCAAATAGGAGAATTCGTATAAAGAAGATAGAGAAAACCGTGACAAGAATAAATCTGGCTGGGGTAGTGATTATGACTCATGATGACGTCATCGATGTAATCTGATATCCGAGTCGAACTCCTGGTGTCCAAATTAGTCTACAGACTGAGTTTAAGCCTGATTGGTCTAACATTGGATAACGGACCCACCGGAAATCCGCCATTACCGGTCTGAAATTAAAAAAAAAATCCACCGAAAGATGAGGAATTAAATTCTCTATCTGCCAATATATAGTCTCATGGGGTTTCCAAATACGAGAAAGCGGGAATTTGCACGTAGTTCCTAAAAAAACCACCTAAGTTCTCTGCCTTGAAAATATCATTGAAATGCGCCACAGAAAATTCTCAATACATTTATGAATACAGTTTGTTTGTCTACAAGTAGGATGCGCAGCGGTCAAATTTTTATCTTTTGAACTATTGATACCAACTAAAAACGAAATTTTTTTTGCAGAACTCAAAGGGGAGAAACAACAAATAATAAAAGTTGAAAACACGGATTTTTTACCGGTAAAAACCCCGGTTATTGATTTGAATTGGAGACGGTGAGGCTGGGAAAAATTTGTTGGAGCAAATTTAGAATCTTCTGCCTACGTATATTTTGTCAAAATGACATTTTTTTTCGAACATTCTCAAAAAAACAATTTTTCATATTATAGCAAATTTTTTTGTGAGTATGGTCCTTATTATAAAAAATTAAGTTGATCATGATCAAAATTAGTGCTGAGAATGAGGGTTTTCAGAACTCATTTTCTGACCACTAGACGGCCGAAATTTTTTTTGCTCGGAATCGTTTTTTTGGTAGCGATGACCAACGGATCGCAAAAAACATTTCATCAGCGGTTTTAGTTTAGTATGTAAGGTTCCCGCTGCGGACCCTGTCTATAACGACAGGTTTGATTTTGGTCAGAATATTAATACTCGCTACATTATTATGGTATCTGAAAATGAAAATAATCTTTGAAAGATTGTCCTTAGACCAACGTGTTTATCAGAATTTTAAAAGTACGTATGTTTTTGTCAACTTTCGGCTGTTTTGTCCTAATAGACAATATAGAAAAAAAAATCCAAGCTCTTCCGGGAGTAGTTCATGTGATCAAAAAGTGAAAACCGGTAAAAATATCCCGATCCAAAAGTAAAAACCGGTACATGTATTTTTCCGCTGTGCATTCAGCATATGAAACTTTTTCGAGATATCGAACAATTTTCACCTTGAATATTTAGCATTGAAGTATTTTTCGATCTTTGCGCCAGAAAACTTTGACTCCTTGGCTGAAAAGTCGCTAAATGTGAAATTCGTAGTTCTTCTTTTTCAAACTCGGCATCATTTGGATTATGTCTTTCTTTTAAAAATGTTTCTACTTTATTACAATTAACCTTTGCGGGGTTCATCAGCTGAAGGTCATCAAGCTTCAAGTTTTGGAGGTTGATCTGACTGGGAGAGGTCGTTTTATCACAATTTGATTTGATATAATGATCGATAAATATAAGGGGAAGATCTTCGTTAAAGCCATCAGTTTCTTGAACAATTACATTTGGCCTCGGAAGATATTTCCAAAATTTTGAACCCAAAAGTTTGTCTTTCATTTCATCGTATTTTTCAACTGAATAAAAGATTATTGAGACTTAGTTACATATAGTAAAATAGTATGTCTAGTAGACTTAAAAAATCTGACCAACTTGTCATGTTTCCAATCTTCAGGTAATAAATTGAACTGAATAACAATTTTAATTTGTACTGTCGTGTGTGAACGTGTCTTTTGTCCATATAAATTCGCCAAAATGCTCTGAAACATCGAAAATGGCGCTGACCTTACGTTTGGCAGTAATCAGTCAACAGGGTCAGTTTTTTCAAAATAGGTATATTTGAAATATTGAAAATAATATTTGAAAAATTTTCATTCATACATTTTTAAGGGGGTCGTTTTGTCAATATATCGAAAATTATACCTTGGTAGGTGTAACGACCCCACCCCTATCTTTTACCTAGGGCGGGGTGTATCTTTTAATGGGGTGGGGTCGTTACACCTACCAAGGTATAATTTTCGATATAAGCATTTAGGTGGTTTATTTTTTAGGAGCTATTTTAGGATGACGCGCTTTTCTCGATATTTGAAACCCATGGAAGACTATATATTGGCAGATAGAGAATTTAATTCTCTCTTTGATTTTTTTTTTAATTTCAACGACCGTAATGGCGGATTTCCGGTGGGTCCGTTATCCAATTGTTAATCAGGCTTAAAAATCCAGTCTGTAGACTAAAAGGCACACGGAGTTCGACTCGGATATCAGATTACATCGATGACGTCATATGAGTCATAATCACTACCCCAGCCAGATTATTTTTGTACGGTTTCTCTATTTCTTTATACGAATTCTTCCTATTTGACCCATTACCAATATTGTTATTAATAATTCTAGTATCATGGGTTGAAATACGAGGCAAATTTGCCCTTATTTCGCGTTTTATTAAGTTACCGTGTTTTGTTCAGTTGTTAAAGATTTTCTATGGACATCATCTTAAAGTGACCCCAAAATGACTCATAATACGCCTCGATGTTATCTTGATTCAGATTCGAAACTCCTGGTGTCCGAACTAGTCTACAGACCGGAGGTTTGAGCCTGATTGGAAACAATCTTTGAAAAACGGAACCTACCCGGAAATCCGCCATTACCGGTCCAATGCGTCTGAAATATCAAAAAAACAAAATCTATAAGCACACGCGAATTAATTCTCTATCTGCCAATATTATGTGGTTTCATGGGTTTTAAAATCGAGAAAAGACGTCCATCCTTCAAATAGCTCCTAAAAAATAAACAACCTTACTTCTCGAAAATGGACTAAACTCGCAGAAGTTCTGTCGTTTTGTCTATATACGCAGTTCTTATAACGTTCCAGTTCCATTTGAAGAGTGGTATGGGTTGACTAGAGAATGTTCAGTCTGATAGACATTCAACCTTTCTTCTCTTCTGTTATCTGATTTTAATCACCTGTGTAAAATGAATTGCTTAATCTTGGTCCATTTAAATTAACGATACAACCGCTCAAAAGCCTTTCTAATCGTTGAGCTCTGTTATCCACACAAAGAACCCTTTTCCACTTTTTATCCTTCAGATATTTATCGAGAAAATCGTTCCAGGCCGTCAAGACCCTCGAACAACTTTGCGCTATATTAACTTGGGTCTTCATTTAGTGTTTTCAAATTTCCTCCTTCGGCGGCAGTATTTTTTTTTAATTCAAAATTGCAAAAAAATGGCTCGCAAAAAACCGACGCTCTAAATTCTCCAATTTCAGAATTGATTTATCATAAATTTTTGTGAGAGTTGAAAACACTTTTCCTGTGAGAATATATCGGAGCGAGCATTTTTGCTCATCACATTTTCAACATATTTATGAGTGTCTTCAGTTTCAGGGACCGGTGAAGTAGAGCCGCTATCTCCTCCACCATTTTCTTTGCTCACTGATCGAGTAGCTTCACGTAAAGCTGAAAATATATTTGATCATTTTTTAAAATTAAGTGCAGGTTAGATGTTTGTTGAATTTCAAGAAATTTTACAAAAGGCCCGATTTGGAGAAATGGGTACAAATCTACCAGTTTAAATTTAGGCATCAAATTTTGTATATTGCGACAGATAAAATAATTAATAATCATGATATTAAATTTAGATTATATACTGTGGTTTTTGACTTTGAATACATGTTTTCGCACATTTTTGGCGCACCTCTAAAAAATGTTTTTTTATTTTTTATATTACAACTGATTTTTTTGAAAAGTAAATTTATTAGAAAAAATTTTTCCTGTTATTTTTTATTTCAAAATATATCAAATGTTAAAATATACAATTTTAAGCAAAATTTAGCTTCAATGGGAAATCGTTAATAAATTTAAAATTACGAACCTAGCTTAACATTTTTAAAATTATCTCAGATAGCGCTAGAGAGCAAAATGTAAACATATGAATATTTTTTAAATAACTGCCAGCTAAATTTAGTTTAGAAACTTCGGTTTTGGTCTTATAGACGATAATTACAGAATTTGCGAAGGTTTTGCCCTTACATAGAATAAAGAATATAGTTTAAAAATAAATTTTTAGTATTACACTCAAGAATGGCTGTATCTCACAAATAATAACATTTACAAAAATTCTTAGATATTTTGTACCTCTTATCGTGCAATTAAGCTGTCTAATAACTCTAAGATGGGCTGTGCAAATATATGATCGTAACATGTCATCGGATAGGCTCACTCCTTCCATGGCTGCTGTTCCGTCGAGTAATACTTTTTCGAGCTGATTACTCTCTTCTTCATTGATCAGCTCCCTTGAATAAGGCTTAAAATAACGTTCAATTGATTTCTGTTTCAAAATCAAATTTTTTACACACTTGTGCACAATTTAAATGCGTAGGCGTTCGATATATTTTGACGCGAATTTAATTTTATGATCGGTGGATGAAAAATTTAAATGCGGAGGCGTTATATTTTTTGGATAACATTTTTGTTAGGTATGTTTTAGATACTTCACACTGAAAATGGCTGGTTAGCCGAAACGTCAAATGAATACGAAAATTGTTCGACATACAAATATCGATGAGATAGTTCGGAACTGGTGAATACGATCTTTCTGAAATTTAAGCCCATAATATAACTTTTCCAGCTTCATGTCACCGCAGAGCCGGTTTTCTCGATTTTAGATTTATCACCGGGAATTTTCAATGTTTTTTTGACATAAAACGATAATTTTTTGTAATGTCCGGTAAAAACCAGAAATCGAAAAAACGACTCGGCAGTGCCACGTCGTATAAAAAGGTTTATTGTGGCCCTAATTTACAAAATGATCGTATGGTACAGTTCCGAACTATCTCACCGAGAAATATAAGGTACTTTAAAAAACCATACCATATTAATTTTAGATCAATGAGACTAAATATTTTGAAAGAAAAAGGTCAAATTGTGTTTTTCGGAAAATTGAGCCCCCTGTAGTTAATTTATTAAATATTTTTAGGTATCAGTCTGAATTATAATCACTGACAGATAAAAAAAATCTCAAATCAACTTTTCAAATTAGACATACTTGATAAATAGAAGTTATTGCACCATGAATTGCGATTCTGGTACTCAGCATAAAACCATATTCGAAAGTCACTGTTGCCACGTCATGGAGGGTCGGTTTGACGCACATTTGCAATTTTCGGGTTGATACGCATTCTAATTTCAGAGTTCAAAAATATGTTTTTGGATGACAGCCCATTACAATTATATCAGAAATAAAACAATTGTAAGTATAATGTTTAGGCGACGGTATTAACATGCATGTAGCATCCGTTTTTTTCTTATAAAATTCTTTCTGCATTAAACTGCATATTTTTTTTGGCAGAATTTATACAATTTTTAAAAATCACTTCTAAAGATACCTCCACAAAATTTTTAGGTGGCAAAAAGACGCCATTCTGAACCTTTATAAATAATTCCAAAAATATTAAATTGGAGATCTATCTTGTGAAATAAAAATGAGATATCAAGCCCATCGTCATATAATCGTTAAAAGACGACATTTCGGAAAATTATCAAATTTATCTCCTAGACCGTAATTCGAAATCATTATTTACTTCATGAACGGGATTTTTCGATAAAGTGGCGTTCTGCATGTTTTATACAATTTTTCTTACATAATTTTTTTTATACATTTTGTTGTTATGAGAAGAAATAATATAAGATATAATAGTATAATAATTCATTTGTTTATCATTTTCAGATTATTCACGATGACTGTATAATAATTCGAATCATAAGTTCGTGATCAGTTCACCGATTAGAAGTAAAACCGTGATCAATAAAAATGTATTTGGCAAAAATACTGTCTGTGAATTACTATTTATAGCATGATTCAGAACAGAAATAAAAAAGATAATCGAAAAATTCAAAATTCCTTAAATTTGCATTTTACTTATATTGACGTCGTTTTTTTTAATTACCGGTAAATTGTAGCATTGAATAGATTGAAAAACTAGACATAGGAAGAAGTTGTACCTGTGAGGTATGATAGCTCATTCGAAAGCAAGTTTTACAAACTAACTAATGCACCAAAGTTTGGACCGGTAACGTTAACCGGTTCACCGGATATAAACCGGAATTTATTTTTTTGGTAGGTTCGAATCTCGATGAGTCAAAAAAAATTTTCTTAAAATCAGCCGGAAAGTTTATTTTTTGTGCTTTTTCATTCTTACATCAATGATTGTCGACACGTTTACTGCTTGAACTATATTTTTGATGAATTCCTGGAAGAAAAAAAAAGTTCCGATTTTTTCTCAAATTTTAAACTGAAAATGCCTATATAATGGATCTCCGGTTGGTACTGGTCAAGACTTCAGTGCATTAGTTAGATTGAAACACTAGCTTTCGAATGAGCTATCATACAACTTCATCCTATGTCTAATTTTTCAATCTATTCGATGCTACAATTTACCGGTAACTAAAAAAAACGACGTCATTGCTATTTTCCGCCTTCACACTTTTACTTTAGGATTGAGAAAAAAGCGTTATCCAAAAATACATGCGAAATATAAGTTTATCGAGGTGGGAAAATGCGTTATCAGTTGCACAGAGCTTTGTGACTGGCTCTCCAAAAATGCGCCAAATTCATTGGTTAAAAAAATAATTTTGAAAACCTGATGATCTTATTACCGGTAAACCGGTTAGTGGAGTGAGATACATTTGGCCTTTCTTGAATCTGATATGAATCGTATATCTCGCCACCCTACATTAAAGCCTTGACGCGGCATGCCGTTGTCTTAAAACTTATCAGTTATACTTTAGTGCTGATATTAATTTTGATAATGAAAAATAAGATATGACAAGAACCGTCCCCTTTTTTCACGGCTTGTCAATTTTTGAGACAGTAATTATTTTTCCGCTTGATATAATAAATACAATCGTATCTATTGTATTATATTATGTAAGATTCGTCAAAGGGTAACAATCTCTTGTCAGACTTGTCAAAATTATTTATATTTGAACTATTTTTTCTTGTTCATCTCCCGACTCCCCAAACCATAATTCCACATTTAGGCAAACATCTATTTCTAAAGGGTGATCGGCAGTGATAGAGGAGGCTGCAACTAACCGGTGGATCCGGAAGAGCCATGTTTCAGCTGAAATTAAAATTTATGGGGTCATTGTACAAAGTTTCGATGATTTTTAAGGAGTCATTTTACAAATTTTGATGTGCTCATTTTAGAAAATTTGTTTTTATTGTTTATTTTGGTATGAAAATCTGACTGCATACCAATTTCCCTGTATGTCTCGGAATAATTAACGGAGTTGTAAAACGCTGCCCTTAAAACAGCATTTCCAACACAAATATATCCCGGTAGCTCATTTGATGTAACGACCAAAATTATAGGCGTAGGCCTGAACAAATATTTAAATGATAGCACCATTCTTAGATAGCAAATATTCGAATATATATTTTCATTCAGGCTAACTAACATCTACCGCCGTAGCTTGAGAATATCATTTAAAATTTTCTTTAGAAATTAAATTTAAAATGACTTATGTCTAGGGTTTCCGCCGGGATCGATCCGTCAACAATTATTTTAAATCGGCCGAAAGGGGATTTCATAACCCCAAAAGCTTTATAATTACTGTTTCTGTCGTTGCGCCCAAATCCGGGCGTTACCCGTATCTTTAAAACTATACGAATATGTTATACTAAAAAATAAACCTGAAAAGACTAAAAACTATTCTCTTGCAAGATAAACCAACATTTCAAGAATAATCTTGCAATACATGTATATTACGCTAACCAGTTTGCACGGATATTTTTTCATTCTTTAAAATGTCGGTTTATCTTGCTAGCAAATATTTTTGTAGCTTTTCTGAATGTATTTTTAGTTAATATTTGTATAGGCTTTTTAGGTTTATTTTTTGATGTTAATTGTTTGGAAACATTCCCGGAATGAGGAATTGTTTTGCTGAGCTTTTCATTTTGGGTTTATTTATGCTGAAAAGTCATCAGGAAGAGTTGAAATAGATCGCTAACATTTTAAATTTGACAGATTAATCTCTTGTTAGCATAAAATAGGGGATTTCCGTCAGTTAAATCGTCCTATTCAATCCATTTAACATCGATTTTTAGAAACGAATTAATTGGAAAAAATAAATCCCTTCTCGATCAATATATTTTTAAGGGCTTGATAAATAAATATTTCGGTGAAGAAAAAACGGAATTTCACAATTTTTTTTCGATTTAGCTCTATATGGAAATCACAGGATTTTTATGATTCCAGCTCTGTTCGAAAAACTGTTTCATGATATCTTGAAAACAAAAATTTATAGAATTTTATTTTTGGCGGTGGTATTTTTACCATGAAAAAAATTCCATGCTAAAGATACCTAAACCTTCATTTTTAGCAAAATAATAAAACATTGTTGAATTATCATTACAGTATCACCTAAACGGTATAATTTATACCGTATAAATAGGGGTGCGCAGCGGGAACCCTACAGACTGAAACTAAACTCCTGATAATCATTTATTTGCTATCGGGGGTAATCACCACCGAAAAAGACGATTCCGAGCAAAGAAAGTTTTTTTGGGCCATCTAGTGGTCAGAAAGTGAGTTTCAAAAACCCTCATTTTCAGCACTAATTTCGTTTTTGAGCATAATAGCTCATTTTTTAGTTTTCTTCTGGCAAGGATCGTACTCACATAAAAATTTGCTATTTTATGAAAAAATTTTTTTTTGAAAAATTAAATGTTGAAAAATTTTCGAAGAAATTTTGGTCATTTGACCAAAAAATGCGTAGGCGAACACTTTATAAGCTGAAAATATTTTGGCCAATACTTATGAATACTTAATTTTATTTTTTCATTTATGCAGAATTCACAAAGCTTTCAAGTGCGCATAGTGAGAACCATGCGGAAGACTGCGGAAAAATTGCAAATGCCGATTTAATATTTTGACCGTCATTTTCCCTGGCCAAATGCCAAAAAAACAATAAAAAAATATTTCAATTAATTTTCTTCGTAGTTTCTGTCCAAATATTTTTTTCCGTTTTGGTCTCATTATTTTAATTTAAAAATTAGAATTTGACGCGCTGCGCACCCTACGTATAAATCAAAGTATGACTGTCATACATAAGAAGAAAAGGTTTTTTGCGACGTCTTGCCTTATTTCGCAAGACTGTTTAAGAAGTTAAACGGCTATTATTGTTTCAATTTTAAATGAGAGGAAGTAAATTGGCCGATTATTTCGACAAACATGCATATATTTTGAATAATATCAATTTCAAGCTATTTTATACTATGATTAATTTTGGATTTTTTTCTCGAAAACAATATTTTTGTTTACCTAATTTTCGTTCTTCCCTTCTATATCTAATATAAACAGGTCCAAAATGCGCTACTTTTTCCTTCGGGCCACTAGGTAGCGTAAAACATTCCCAACATTTTTCGTCAATAGTGCTAATTCTCAATTGATACCAACCCTTTTGAAAAAGGTCAAGGTTATAAACGGTATCAACATCTAGCGCAACCTCCAGGGTCACCTGTAGCTCGGTCGAGGTCATAAACAATGACTCATTTTTAACTCTCAGGAGTCTATTTGGTTAACAAAAAGAAATTTATGTGTTTTTTCCGATTTCAGAATAGAGAAAATCCCGATTTGAAATAAACTTGGATGAGCGTGGGTGGCGTGGAAAAGCGCGCTAATCAGAAGAGAGCGCCAAACCCACGCACTCTTCACGTGGGGCTTGTTTTGACTCGTGAGAAAGCGGGCCAATAGAATAAAAGGATATAGGATAGACGCTCAATTTTAATTTATTTTATATTTTTTACGGAATCCTTGTTGAAAAAATTACTGCGATTTTTGAGGATTTTTTCACACTATAAGTGAAACCCTAAACTTGATTTTTTAGCAAACGTCTCACCGATAGACTAGATAAAGCCATTGAAGAAGCTCTGATGGAATATTCGCGAAAAGAGAATCGATCGAAACTAAGAAAACGGACAAAGTGACAAAAAAATATAAATGTTTTTCAAAAAAAGATATTTTTTTGAAAAAAAATATTTATACAAGATGCCTTTCATGATAAACCGAGCTGTATTTTTTTGAAATTTTTTAATTAATCCCATTTCTTTCGATTCATTGTGATATGATATTTGGTGTTTTTTCACTTTAAGCCTAATTTCCAGCTTCCTAAAATATTTAATTTGAGAAAATGAAGTTTAATAAAATGATAATCGAAATTTAGATTTTTTTATAAAATTTCCACGATGCTGATTGGCCATAGTAGATAATTATAATGCAAGATTTCCAGCAAGTAAAATTTTCTGAAAAAAAACAAATTATTCTACGCAAATAGTTGTGACTATTGTAATATGAAATCGTAGTAGTAAATTTTCGGAGGCGGAATCTTATCATGAAAGTAAGAAAAAATATTTTTATAATTCGGAATTAATTTCCTGCTATGTTTTATAACTTAATAATGGTTTTTTGTAATCTTAAAATTGGATGAAATCATACTTAACTTATTTTTTCATATGTATAGGGTGCGTATCGGTAACCTCGTTTTAACAAACAAAATAATTCCACTATACTTAAGATTAGGCCGCCATAATGACTGATTATTTTTGAACAACTTTAAAATTCTTCTCAACCAAATCGAAACTTATTCCTCATTAATCCATTGTGATTTTTCATTTGATTTTGGTTTGATCCAAATAATTTATAAAACTTACAATTATCTATTTACAAGTTTAATGATGAGTTTTTTTTAATTTTCATAGACTCTAATGATCGTCGAATTTAGTTGCAATACTTAGTGAGGGATTATCTCCGGGAGATAGTTGAAATGTAAATTTTCAAATAAGATATCCGTTTTTACCATAATTAAGAATCAGATAAATAATTTTAAAAATTTGGTCAACAGTTTTTCCGACTTTCGTTTTTAAAATCCGGAAGTCGAAATTTGAATGGAATCGAATTAAACAATTCTAGAACTGAAAAATAATAATCGAGAAAAGTTTTGTCTTGGTCAAAATATTTGATCTTTAACAAAACCTAAATTAATTGTAGTTTTTTTTCATGATGGAATCCTAATCATTTACTTTTGATTCTATTTGGTTTATTTTTGACTTTATTTCCCAGATACCGCCCTAAACATAGTAAAACGTAATTTGACGCTTCTTACAATTATTATTTTCCTAAACTTCATTTTTCCAATATACTATATAGTATTTTCAACTGACTTTTCAATCTTCAAATTATTCTCCAATTTTTTTTATTTATTTAACTATCAGATTTACACAGTGAATAATTTGTATTTTCAATTCTAGAAATGGATTTGGGTTGGAGTGTTGATGATGTCTTACCGAGCGTTATCACCAAATTTGAACAAGAACAGATTGTAAAATTGGCTGGCATTTTATCACATCAGAATTATTTCTCCAGTTATAATAGAAGAGGTCAGAGAGTAGCGGCCCCAGAAACTGCTGCAGAGAAAATACGATATATTATTGGTTAGTTATAAATTTATTTTGACGAGATTTTTTTTCTGGCGCCCATCAAAATTTTTGGTTTAATTGTTTTCAAATAAAAAAAGATGCTAAAGCCAGAAATCCATTATTTTTCCAAGAAAATCAAAACAAAAATCCGGGATTATTGGATGACCGAAAATAACTCAATATACAGCATGTAACGTTTTTTCTTTCTTTTTTCCAATTTGGATAAATTGCTATCCGCTAATGAGAACGATCAATTTTGGCAAAACCTACGTCTTTTTCAGATTAAACCAATCAAAACGCCGGAATTCAGATTTCTGCAATTTGGAAAAAAAGAAGGGAAAAACGTTACACCCTGTATATGGGTATGAAATGAAACAAGTATTCGACAGTATGTATTTTTTTTATTGTCGAACAGAATCTCAAATATCAGGGAGAATCGTCTATAATTTAGGGAGAATTCTTCCGGACCCTTGAGATTCTGTTCGACACTAAAAAAATACATACTGTAAGAATAATGGCTGACAAATAAATTTGCTTTCTATCGGAAATCAGAACTTTAAAAATTTGAGCAAGTGTAACCTTCTCCATTTTTTTTTCAAAAATATAATTCTCTCTAAAATTGTTGTTTTTATTTATTTTTATTATTCTGGAATATATCAATGAAGATTAGTACATTCCCTAATAACGAGAAATGTTTTGATATCTCTATTCGCCTACGTTAAGACTTACGAAATACGGCAAGGCAACGCAAAAATTTGTGAGACTTTCATTTTATTATTGCCTTCAATCTTTGAATATTGAAGAGATCATTTCATATTCATTATAATGAATCCCATATATTCATATGAATCCCAAGTGAAAAATCTTTCTCAAAATTCCCATAGAATAAAATTTAGTGATGACAAAACAAGAGACCGGTTTCGCGACCTTTTTACTTATTGTAATGATGACTTCTCTTGGCTGTCTGAAAATTTACAAAACATAAAATTCAATAATGTGTAATTTTTTTCCGAATCTAACAAAAAATTTTAGACTCCCTTGGAAAGCAATCTGGAATTGCCCAGGGTTTGGGCCGTGCGATAACTTCCTTTGATAAATTCAACTTTGGAGATCGACAAATTATATATATTTTACGAGAGCAAATCGACCCTGAATCACCTCGTCTCGCCAGAGTTCTAGGGTTTATAAAAGTTGGTTTCAAGCCTTTATTTGTTATGGACCAAAATGGGAATCAGTTTGAATCTCGCCCACTTTGTGTCTTAGATTTTTATATTGTCGAAGAAATTCAGCGAAGAGGATGTGGGCGAAGATTATTTGAATTTATTTTATCCGATCTGAATCTTCGCCCAGCTCAATTGGCTATTGATCGCCCAAGTCAAAAATTCAAAGGTTTTCTACGCAAACATTACGGGCTGGTCCGGACGATACCTCAAGTGAATAACTTCGTAATTTTCGACGATTTTTTCCGGTTCAACCAGCCAAAACGTCAGCGAAACCGATTAACCGACGACTTCAGCGAGAGGCGTCGGTACCAGAAATACGTCCGTTGTTCAAATTCCTATTACGACAAACCCACCGGTCAATATTCTGAATCGACCGGTCCAAAACCTCAGAGAATGAGCGAATCTGCGCTACCAATACTGCAAAAACCTCGAGCTAGAATAGAACACGTACCGGTAGAGGGTCCGGTAAATCACAAACCACAATTTCAAGAAGATCCACTATTTTCTGAGCCTTTATCAATAAATAGAGACGTCATAAAACGAAAACCTCCATCGCCGGTTAACCACCGGTCTACCCCGACACATACCGGTTACGCAGACAACCCATTAAGTTATAAAAACAGTCAAAAAGACAAAGATTACGCAGCATTTTTGGAACAATATCGACCTCAAAGAAATCGAGAAAAACCACAGCAGAATTATTCGACCCCCGCTGGTGGAGGTGTTAGACATTATTCGAGACATAATAGCGCGTTCAATTTATTTGGTGTTGTGAATAAACACTACTGAGCCAAAT
Source organism: Oikopleura vanhoeffeni (assembly GCA_004367855.1). Classification (NCBI taxonomy): domain Eukaryota; kingdom Metazoa; phylum Chordata; class Appendicularia; order Copelata; family Oikopleuridae; genus Oikopleura; species Oikopleura vanhoeffeni. The sequence goes on along the minus strand of SCLH01000530.1, from coordinate 129,170 downwards.
TTATCCCTTACTTTCTGTTCAATTTTTCAATCGAGAATTTTATTGGCGATTTGAGGAAGTATTTTTCGGACTTTTTAGTTTGATTTTTGTAGAGCACAAACAGCATTTAAATTAAAATAGCAAAATCTGAGTATTTTTTTAAGTTTTAAATTCAAGCTGCATGAAAAATTAAAAAAAAACTGTTGCGTTTGTTTTGAAATTTTAAAAGTAAAACATGGAAAGAAATAATTCACCTTGAGTGGTTTTTTTTAAGTAAGATGCAGGTTTTCTGGCGTTCCGGTATTTGAAAACCCCGTGAATCCAAATATTGCCGGACGTAGAATTTTATTCCGCAACTTCCGGCAAATTTTGAAATTTCTGCGTGGGTGGAGGATTATAGCAGGATTTCGATAATCCGTTTTCCCAAGTTGCTCTGATTAGGCTTAAACTGGGCATGTAAACTAATTATGACATCAGGAGTTCGAATCTGATGTCAGATTTTATCAATGACGTCATAATGAGGCATTTTAAGAAACAATATTTATAAATGGCTTATACTGGGCATACATAGTAATTACGGCATCAGGAGTTCGAATCTGATTTCAAATTTAATCAATGACGTCATAATAAGCCATGATGACGTCATTGATAAATCTGGTACCGTAATTAGTTTATATGCCCAGTTAAAGCCCGACCAGAGCAATATAAAAGCAATTACCTAAATGACTCATGATGACGTCATTGATAAAATGCTGGTATCAGATCGAACTCCGTGGTGCCGTAAATAGTCTACATGCCCAGTTTTAGCCCGATCAGAGCAACTATAGGAAAACAGATTATCGAAATCCTGCTATAATCCTCCACCCACGCAGAAATTTAAATCTGCCGGAAGTTGCGGAATAAAATTCTACGTCCGGCAATATTTGGATTAACGGGGTTTTCAAATACCGTACCGCCAGAAAACCTGCATCTTACTTAAAAAAAACCACCTTGGCGATACTTTTTCTGTAGAGAAACTTTTATGATATTTGAGCTCCGACTTTTTTTATTTCTAAATTAATCATGTGATAAAGAGAAATTAAAACATTCAACACCTAACAAACGAGCTCGATTTCAAAAAAAATTTAACGATAAAATTCACGGTAAACTTTAGTCCGAAAATCAAGATTGTCTTTCAGTATTAAAGTTTTAATTTCTCTATTCAAATTTATAGAAAGTTTTGAGAGGCCAAATTAAATGTGTTTTTACAAAAATCAAACTCCAGGTAATTTTATGGATTTCACCCATTCAGTCAGATACCATTCAGTAAATAATTTCTGTCTAAAAATATTTTTCGACTTTAAAATGTCAGAAAATTGAAAAAAAATAAAGTCACTATTAAGTTGGGTGCATTCCATAAAAGGAGCCACCATTAATTCTGCGGAAAATACGATTTTCCCAAACTGTTGGAAATGTATACCACCGTCATTTTAATCTTCACTTCTAAACACATTTTGGGTTTTTTTTCACTTCTAATTTTGACGAATCATTAAAATTAATTTTAAGTGTAAATCCAACCCATTATTTTTCGTATTCAACACATTCTTTATTTTTGTAAAACAAACCGCATTTCTATATTTATAAGATATTTTCTTAATTTTGTTCCATTTCAGCTAGTTAGCAAGTCTTCGAGACATGGGTATTTCCCGGGACTCACTCCACAAGCGTCGTGCTACTGGAGGTAAACGGCCAATCATCCGTAAAAAGCGTCAGTATGATGGTGGTCGTCCAGCTGCCATGACCAAGCTTGCCCCACAACGGGTGCACTTGGTCCGTACTCGCGGAGGTAAATTTTATGAATAACCTATTTTTAAATGAAAATTTATTTGTCAATATTTCGCACGAAAAAATTTTTCATATTTATTGCAGCATAAAAATAAATCTTCAACAAAGTTGGTAAGCGTAAATTTGGTAGCTATTGTATAACTATCTAAAAAGCTGAAAATTTCAAAATATTAGCTCTACTGACTCATCTGATCATTTTTAGATATTTTAATGCTCATTTTCGTTATAGTTGGGGTCGTTTTACCTATGGGCGTACATTTGGTAGCTATTGTATGACTACTGTGGTTTGCGTCTATAAGGACAATATGGCCAAAACCTACGGTTTAAGATTTTGGGCGTCCCTCAATAAGGACAATATGGAAAAAATTTCAAAAGGGTCTTTTTCCAAAAATTCACCTCTTTTCGTAAAAATATGGGTGAAGACTCTTCGCTGAAGAGCAAAAAAAAGGTCTTCACTATTTTTTATTATCAAGAATTGACCCCCGGAACTTTGGCTTATGTTTTCAGCTCTTCACCGTTATTTTTGAAATTTTTAGAGCAATTTTAAAAAAATAAGGACAATATGGCACCAAAAGCTAAGGACAATATGGCAAAATCTCAGCTGTCCTTATAGACGCAAAGCACAGTATTTAAAAAGCTGAAATTTTCAAAATATTAGCTCTCTACTGACTCGTGTTGTCACTTTTGAAAATTTTCAAGGTCTTTTTCGTCTTCATTGGGGTCGAGTTACCCTGGAGGCAAAAATTAAACAAATTTGAATCCTAGTGGCCTAACCCTCCGTATGGCCATCGAGAAAAATGACTGAGTAAGGTGGGCCCAGTTAAAAAAAAAGCTACCTTAACTTTTTTTTAAACAAATGATTTATAAATATTTCCAAATTTGAACCATTTTATGTTTAGGTAGCTTTTTTTTTAATGCAACCCACCCTTGTCATCATGATTACTCGAATGTCATAAGGTAGCTTTTTTTTTAAAGGACACAAATAAATATTTTGACGAAGTCGAAGCTCATACATGGTATCATCAAACGGTTTTTTGCATCGTGTACCTGACCAAAATT
>SCLH01000530.1:45314-60421 GCA_004367855.1 Oikopleura vanhoeffeni | reverse complement strand
TTTTCGTACAGGTCAATATTTAATTCTAACAAGTCGATTTCGACCGATTTGGCGGATCGGTCGAATGGTGGAAACCCTAGGTATGGTCCATACGGTATGGTCCATACGGTATGGACCATACCCCTAAGTACCACTTACTTCAACCACCTGATTAAATGGTTAATGAGTTACCCTTCGGGATAAAAGGTGGTTCATAGTAAAACTGTGTGCCATGCAAACTTAAACTTGTTATCATCAGAAGGAATTGGGTAAATGTGACGAATATGAAATTGTTGGACGTTTTTACACAATTTTTATTATTTAGAAAAACTGGGGGGGTACTGAAGTGTCAAATTCGCGCACTTTCCATTTTGTTGACAGCCAATGCAAAAGCAATTAATCCTTTCAAGTTAACACGGGCAATAGATTAAAAAAAAACATAGTACACGGGAAGCCTGATATCCCTGGTCCAATATCGCTAAATTTGCAAATATCGCCAAAAAAACCTACGCAATTTCACGATTTTTGGCTAAGATCCTTCCAGTGCCCATATCGCCTAGAGAGCCAATATCACCGAGTGAGCGTGGGCGTTCGAGGTTTTTATTGCAATTTACTTTGAGTGCGTCATAAATGATGTCATATTTCAAGATTGAATTTCTCAAATCTACATTCTTGAATTTTTGTTTGATTACATTTGATGGAGTAGTTAATTGTACACATTTTAGTATTTTAGTTCATTCGACCGTATTGTGAAACTCATTATAAAATTGAAAAAATTATGACTCTACTCCTACTACTACTACTACTGAGTATTTAAAAGGGTATGCGACTCTAATTTTTCTGTCGGTATTGTATTATACAAATGCCTTCAATCGATTGCCAATGTTTTTAAAGTGCAAAACAAGCTAAATGATCAAAAAAACATTCGAAATTTTCCAACTTTTTTCGCTTTTTCAGATTTTTTTCTAAGTATTTTCGTAGCTTCAAACATATTCGCTTATTTGACGCGTTTAGGTTGAAAATTTTGAACTGCCATAACAACATTATTTGATTAGTAGATTGTAAGCTTGATTTCAAACGTATTTTCAGTCTCATCACGTGACATTTTTTAAACATTTTTTCGGAAATTGACCAAAAAAATCATATTTCGGATTATAATCAACAAATTCAGATGAGTTTGTGCTTTAATCTTATAAATGCTTTCAAAAATTCTGCTTTAATTTCGGCAAGCTTGTGCTTCCATTTCGGCATGCGTTACGTCACGTAACTTACGGGTTTTTTCGAAAATTTGAGCTAATTTGGATATATCGTCTCGGAAGAGATAGATTTTGAAGTTACGAAAAGGTCTCCTTGTAACGATACCGTACTATCAGTGTAAATTCATTCGAAAACAATTTGAGATGCACATGGAGTCGCAAGATCAAGGATATATTCTACAAATGAGTAATTTTCGTTTTTCTCTATGAGCTCTTAGTTTTGAATATAATTCACGCGAGAATAGCAAATCAGAGTCGCATACCCGGGGCTACCCATTGCCAGGATTTTTTGAGACGACAGCATTTTACCACTCGCGCGGCAAAACGCGTTTTGGAAAGCGCCGCGACCATTGTGAACAAACAAATTATGGGTGACAAACAAATCAAACATATTATTTTTACCTCACTCGCAAAAATTTGCGTAGTCGATTGAGAAATTGATACTTATTTTTAAAGAGATAGAATACTTTTTACATTTTAATTCGATAAAACTTGAAGATAAAATTATTCAAAATAAATAAATAAACATTAATGAGTTTAAAGATGAGAAGTGATATTATGGCCAATTCTTTCTTCGGTCAGTGATGATGGCGAAATATTTGAAGGGAAAAGTGCAGGATGATATTTTCAAAATCGTTGAAATATTTTCCGATTTCGTAAGCTGTAGAGATGGTACGAGCTGCGCTGTTTTTCGTAGGGCGAATCGTAGAATATTATCGGAGAATATCTTTCAGCATATTTTCTCGATTTAAACTCTTTTTTTCCGTTTGTTTCATTTGTATCGTTGACGATTTTTTTCCTTCGTGCATTTTGAATATAGTGAAACTTGAAAGGTCTTGATGAATCCCGCAAGTGCGATTGAACGGAACAATAACCTTAGCCTGACTAGATTGTGTTAGTTGCCGATTAAGCACGTTTCGTACGGTGTCATATAACCTTCCATTAAAATAGAATGTATAAAAGTCAAAATTTCCCGGATTAAAAGGTGAACCAGGTGATAAGTAGTATTGAATTTAAGTAATGTTTAAATTCTAAAAAACCTGCTCGGTAAATAATCATCAAATTAAAAAATCACAGGCCGTTTAAAAAATGCTATATTTCATTACTAAAAATGTTTTCATCGCAAAGGTTCTCAATTCCTGCTGCCGGCAATTAGCTCGTCGATTTTTTCGTACATACAGGTTATGCAGGTCAGTCTTGCTACACGACCTATTCTATGATATTGATATGTTTACCTTCGTCAGTATGAAAATTAACGCTATCATTACGTTCAACCATGAACCCGTATACAAAAAAAATTTAATGATTTAGGCGGTACCCTTCAATTTTCTGGGGTCCCATTTTCATAATGGTCGGAAGAAAGAAGGAAACATATTTATGAAATTTCCATTTGAGTATAAATCTTGATTTTAGTTGATTATAAAGACTAAAAACCAGCTCCTGTTGTGCGGACAAAAACGAAGCATGTGCAGTCGATCAGAAAATATGTGTTTTCGTGTGAGACTATGAAGAATATGTGTATTCGTAACACGCTGTTTTGACCAATTTCCGTTTAAAAGTTAGCTGAAATTGTCAAGAATTTTTTATGATTTGTATTGCTCGGGATATCTTAGTATCTCAATTCGATAATTGATAATAAAATGTAAAATAAGTAGTAATTCTCAAGTAACCCACGCATACCCCCTTAAACACCCGCACGTTTTTATTTATTTTTGAACGAAAAATTAAATTTCTGTCCCCGAATGGCCGAAAGTGCCAATATCACCAAAATTGCCCAATTTAGCCAGAATTTTTCGGCAAATAACTTTTGGCGATATTGTGCCCCCCCTGTATGTGCTAAGAAAAACGATTTGAAAATCATACAAATTATAAAGGTAAGGCTGAAATCCGTTGAACAATCTGCCCGTGAAATTGAACCTGCCCGTCAATGCCATTTCCAGAGTAACTCAAAGTTTTGTTAAACTTATCAACTAACCAAATATCCTCCATAATAACACTAGAAAGTCTTGATTTTCGTGGTTGACAATGTCAACTTGACATTTTAATTTTCTCCTATTCGGAATTAAACTGTATCTCCAGATTATTTCGACGCCAAAATATCAAACATTGGAAATCAAAGGTTCTTGGGGAAGCTCAATTAGCGTGTCCGAGGTTGAACCAAAAATATCACCGAATAATAGGTGTATAAATAGTTAAAATTTCTTGATAAATCATCATTTTCACAATCGAAAATATATTGAACATTATGAAACTCACTAGCTTTATCATGGTTGGCCTTGCCACTGCTGAATTGACTGCTCTGGATAGACTCACTCGAGTTAACGATCTTTTGTCAGATTGGGTCGAAAATAATGTTGATAGCTGGAAAAGGTAAACTATTTACTGATTTTTAAAATTTTTGGCCTGTAATAAAAAAAAAACAGCCTCAATGGTCCGAAAATGCGCAAGTTTGCGAAAAACCTTAGCCATTTTGATGTTTTTCTTTCCAAATACCTTTAACCCCAATTGACCGAAAGTGCCGGATTGACAATTTCTCATAATCTGGAACTTACCAATACTTTATTAATCAATCAAACAATGCAATACAAAAATCTGAACGCCTACATGTTATCATTTTTTATCGAAAAATACAATAATAAAAGCGTGGAATAATACGCGTCCCTGATTGGCTAAGATTTGGCTTTCCTTTAAGGAATACAAAATTTTAGGAGACGATAAGTAATAGCGTGTACACAGCGTAGCTTGTATCCAGCGTATTGTACAATCAACTCAGGGCGCAGCGACGTTTGTCGCAAAATATAAGTCATCTTTTCTTAGCATGTTGAAGGCACAGCCAATCAGAGACGCACATTCTGTTCACGCTTGTAGCGGTGCCGCCCTTGAGTTGATTGTATTTGAAACTTGTTAAGGTTAACTCGTAGAAGTGTTAACTTTAGAAGTGAGTCTGTACCCAGACTTGATTTCTGCCATCTAGCTGCCATTATTAAAATCGAGCCATATAAGCAAAGTTTTATCATTAACTTATATTTTTTATTGTCTTAAAATACAATTTAGCCAATTTGCTATTCAATTGGAGAAACAAATTTTTTTTGAAACGTAGAAAAAGGCATTTTATGGGGAGAAGAAAAAATAAGTCGCGAAAATGACCTCAAGTTTCACACGAAAGTGCAATAATAAGATGAAACCCATATTTATATTTGAAACTACCTCATACTAAAAAGTTCAACATGATTTGCTTATGGCTCTGTCTACATAATTATAAGTTTTTCACAAATTCTTTAGTTAAAATGGCTCTTAAATTGTTGTGGGAATATCTTATTTCTCGTTTCAAGGTCAAGGGTCAAATTCAAGTCATTCGATAAACTTTGAAAGTACCACCCAAAATAATCAGAAGGGTCGACTTTCTCATGAAAATATTACAAATGACTGAGTCCAATTACGACAGTATGTTTACTTGAAGGTCAACTAAAGAGCAAAATTGTAAGATTCTTACAGAGGATTTGTGCTCTCTGCGCTCTTTCAGTACATAATTGACCCACAGTTGCTAATATTTTCATCAAAAAGTTGACCCCTTCCGATTCTTTTAAGCGGTAACTCTTACAGTCTTTATATGAACTTTAAATTGACGTAAATTTGATATACGACTACATCATATACTGATAATTTGATAAAAAGTACTTTTAAATTACGTCAAAAAACTTTTATGGATGGAACTACAACGTTTTTAAGCCTTATTTTCTTCTTCACCAAAGTCCGAATAAAAAAATCACCGTGAATCGAAATTAATCCAAAAATAAGGTTGAATATGTCATTAATAAATCCGTTATTTCTTGGAAAAAATAAGATCACCGTGCGTTTTTGGAAAATTCCGTTATGTTTAAAATGCTTTAGATTATGGTTATTAGTCCTCAAATTTGTCGGCGAATTTGAGTACTATTTGTGTACTTGAACCAAAACCTTATTCCTTAATGAAGGTCACGTGATCGTTTGGCATACAAAAAATGATGTGTATAATTGAAAAAACGTTTATTGCCTTCCTACTTCACGTAGGTGGTATACCAAATCGAAGTTTTGATAAAAACTTAAGGGGTGGTCATGATTTTTATGAGGACTTAGAGGCAATCAGAGTGCACCAAATTGCTTCGGATGGTCTACAAAAATGTATTTCCGATCAAATCCTCAAAAAAAAATTCCGCGTTTTTTCGATTTTTTTCTAAGTTTTTTTTCAGAATTAAGTCAAAAATATTGTTTGTTAAAGGTAGTATTGTTTAAAGGTAGCTTTTTTTAGGGGGAACCCACCACGTTCAGCATAATAACTGGAAGGTCATAAGAGATATCGACTAACAGTTTTTTGTATCATAGATTCAAGTAAATTTGTGACATGAAAATTTTTCTGTTTGTTTCTTGGTCAAGCGGTTCACTAGTAATTGACGGTCCAAACTGGTAATTTTTGTTTTTACAGAATCAAACACTGAATACATTTGTAAATATACATTCTGGGATAGTTTTTAAGAAAAATTTTTTGGCAATAATATTTTTGAAATTTGACACCACCTAGGGGGTCAAATTACACTTTTTCGAATCACTAGAATATATAAGTGTTTTGATATGACAATATACTTTTTGGGATAGTTTTTCAAACGAAATTTTGAACGTGGTGAGTTCCCCTAGAAAAAGCTACCTAAAATTTGACCACTAAAACTTCAAAATATCGGGTTGACGTAAGCCAACTTTCTCTTCAGTGTTTTCCTGGCTCTCGTTTGAGCCTACTTTCGAAAAAATAGGAGCACATTTTTTTTCGAATTTTGTTTCGAAAAATCATATTTTCGAGTCCGCATCGAAATTTGTAAAAATGGATCCTACAGATGGATCCTGTCAGGCATGTAACAAGGTGTACTGTGAAAAAATTTGGGCCTTTTTTGAAATTTAACTTCGGAGGAGATAGATTTGAAACCTAAAAATCGTGAAAAATGGCCAAAAATCGTCGGTTTATTGGTCCGCTAAAAAAAATTAGTCATAGAAATGAAAATCGCTCTCCCACAAGTCTTAGTTTGCTTATTTCACGTATTATGTCTACTTTTCAACAAATTTATATATGGTCTGGGAGGAGATAGATTTTGAAATTTTGCGAAGTGACCTCATGTAACTATATTTACGATGTGTAGCGATTAATCAGTTTTGACCTGATAAATAAGAATTATACGCATAAAATTAAGCTTAGTGGTCTAAATTGACTTGATTTATTGTCTTCCAAGGTCAGTATTTTTCCTGTTAATAGCTCTGCATAATTTCCATATCAGGTAATGACCCCCCCTATAATGAGAGTGTGTGCGCATATCTTCACAGTATCCCTTAGATGTATATTCCAAAAAACATTTGTTACTAACAGAACCAAGCTTCGGCGGGTAATTTTTGAACTTTAAAAGTAATCTGATACAACGCACCTACGCGACACCTACGCTTTTAAAAAGCCTCCTAAAAAGACACGCAGATTAGTGCCTACTCCTTCAATTTTATTCATTTTTATTATTATTTTTGTCCGGCTCCGGAGAAGCCTGACAAATTCGTGCAAAATTGCCTTTTTGATTTAAAATTTTTGCTTTCGGCGGACAAAAACGCAAAATAAAACTAGAAATTAAATTTTGAATTGATCAGTTTGGGATGGGCTCAGGCAAAAGCTATCTCCTCCACCAGTTGAGAGATATTAGTTTCGACTCATACTGCATTCTGAAAGCACAAGACTTTGTTTGACAATAAACTAGAGAGTTTTTTTTCGAAATTTTGCCTTTTGGCAGTCTCTTTGGGGGTCCATGCAACTTTTCATTTTTGAGCCTAAATTTTTGACAAAATTAGGAACCAGAAAAATGCTTTCAGAATAATTTTTTTTCCGTAAATACAAACACCTTTTAAGGATTTTGAGTGCAATTTTTTTTAACTCGGTTTAGCGTCAAAAGAAAACAAATGAGCGCACTTTCAATTTAAATCATAAATAAATCAATATTTTTTGTTTTCGTTTATTTTGCTGGTTTTGGTGCGCCGAAAGCAAAATTTAAAACAAAAGCAATTTTGCATTATTTTTAGGCTTCTCCGGAGCCTCACGCAACAAAATAATAAAAAATGATGAAAATGAAGGAGAAGGTACGAACTGCGTGTCTTTTTAAGAAGCTTTTTTAAGCGTAGGTGTGGCGTAGGTGGGATTGTATTAGATTTACTGTTTAAAAAAAATTCAACAAATTAGCGGCGAAGTTGTTTCTGAGTAACCCAAATGTTTTTGGATATCACCTTTGCTAGTTTTGGGCGGGAAATGGCCTCGGAAGAGGCATCAAATTTGCGACACCCACTCCCTTAAGGGGTCGGTGCATTTTTCTACAGATACGGGCTATGGGCTCTTAATAAAAAACTTTTTTACTGGGTTATATATTCCCATCAAATATTCCCATCGATTAATGTTCCATTAATCCAGGCAACTTTTGTAAACGTACAGAATTTCGAATTATTGCTTTTTTAGAAATTTTTGAGTTCGAATTTAAACTTTTCAAATTCAACATATTATGAAAAATTTTCTGAAAAAAATTCCGAACTTTATAAAAATGCCTTATTTTTTGTTCAAAATTTTTTTTTTCTTATTTGTTTCAAATAACGAAAAACATTCTTCAAACTTCGTTCACTTTAACTTTTCGCCGTTAGGTGACCGCATATTTTTTATATGCTCTTTTGAAAAATTCATATTGACATTCGGTTTTGTGATTTTTGTGTCAAAATATTTGAAAATATTTTAAAATTGTTCCTAATTTTCTTGTTCAAAATTTAATAGTCACAGCTGAAATATTGAGAATGTCACCTTTACCTATTCAATATGTCCTCGTTTTGTTTCTTCGCTCTTGTTTATACTCTGAATCATCTAATTTTGGCAACGAAACTACGCGGTATGGCAGAAAATCATCGAGCCTCTTTCATTCAGAATTAAATAAATCTTTATTTCTACCAATATTTGCCAATTGTAAGCCGACACCCATCCACCACGTAAAATGTATTTCATTAAAATTATGAAAAAAATATTTCTTTCGATGTGCTAAAATTTCGGATTTTTTGTATTTTTCAATAAATTCAAATTTTAGATTTTGACGTAGAAATCGTAAGAAATAAAATGTCAACTGGTGGTCGAGACCATTTTTAATGAATAAAAAATTAAATTTTACTTTAATTTAGACACCTTCGAAAACGCGCGTTTTTTGAGTGTTTTTTCAAAAGACGATTTATAAAGTGAATATAATCGATCTGAAAAAAATCAGATTAAACGGAGTAAGCTCAAAAGTGGCAACTTTCGTTCGAAAAAGTTTTTATCCGAAAATTTGTAAGTGGCCAAAAGTTTACCTTCGAGAGAAACAAAATTGAAAAAGTGCAAATCTGTCAAAAGGCACCGACCCCCTTAAAAAAATTTATGTAAAACTAAAATATTTATTTTAAAGAGAAGGTAAACTTCGAGCTCGAATCAGCTGGATGAATGATCGACTCGCTTCAAATATCGAATCTGGTTGTGTGCTTGCTAAAGCCTCGGAAGAAGATGAAGAAAGTTATGATGCGGAAATGAACGCTTTCGAGGAGGACCGAGGACTTACAGGGCTTGCTCAAACCAACGCTTTTGACCAAGTTCAACGAATTATCAAATCCGCGAAAAGAGTCGCCAGAATGTATCTGTCAGATTGTGCGAAATACGATCATTATCAAGGAAAATATAATAAAATTAAAAATGGTTTGGAAAAAGCTTTCATCAGAATCAACAGACTTGGAGGAGATTACGATGGACCACAAGAATAATTGTTTCCTCTTTATTACGAAATAATAATTTACATTTATTTACCTTATTCAGTTGATCAGAGAAAAATTGTGAAAAGATTTGTCGGTTTTTAAAGCCAACTTATTTTTTTTGTGAAATTATTTTCTATCAATTTTTATTTTGGTAAATAAATAACTCCGTTTTTTACTGCTTTTCCGCATACCTGTACCAACACAATAATTGAAACTTTCAATTTGCAATAAAATTTCACGAGAAAATAGTTGTCTCTATTCATCAATAATTACATCTAGGTTAACCTCCTCACACCCAGAAACGAGAACTTCGCCTCACACCCAAAAGCCTAATAGATAATCTAAAGGCACTACTTTGAGCGCTTATCACGGAAAAACTGGACTAGATATCAATTTACTTATTTGTCACTGATTGAGATCAAGGATTAAGTGAATAACACGTAACATTTTTAAATTTCGATGTTTGTGAAATAGATAACTGCGAGAGAAAAGAGAGGTTCACTCACCTTGTATTTCTTGAAAAACCATACATTTTTTACAATGACATTTAAGTTACAAATTTACAAGTGAAACTCAGGCTATTTATAGCTGGTATTAGATTTGAAATATGATATCTCGATCGCTTACAAAACAATTATTTATATCGCCGCGCGTAAGATTTGGGATGAGGATTTGGGATGAGGATTTGGGATGAGGATTTGGGATTAGGATTTGGTTAGAATGCGCTTCACTCATTGGCCACGCCCTATTGCGATGAACCTTCAGCCAACACAAGAGCTGAGACGAATGATCATAACACCTCATTATTATGGTATTATATTATTTATATTGATATNGATTTTTTCCGCATATTGGCCTCCCTCTTGATTGTACAGTGGCGGAAGCGGGCAAAGGAGGGGACACATGAAAAATTTTGAAAAAAAATTCAAAAAAAATATTTTTGCGGATACTTTTTATTGAAGTTTTAGCAGTATTGCGGTGAGAGTGAAGAAGATGTTCTGTCAGGCTGTTGTATATGGCTGGAATAGCTTTTTCCGGCTCGTGAACTATTAATCCCTAACATAAAAATTGAAAAATTTACAAATGGTAGTTCGTAAATCTCTAGAAGAAATTTTCAATCACATTTTTTCACAATCTCAAAGGTTAAAAAAAAGAGTTGATCTTTTTTCGAGATCGTAATATTAATATAAACCAACAAACTGGATGTTTTTTCGATTATATGGATTAACCCGTCCTCAGAGTACAAAATCCTAAATATTGAAACAATGCAAATCGAGCATTTGATTGGTTGATCCTTTCTTAATCTGAATCAATGAAATCGGCCTATTCGCATCAAGGGTTTGATTGGGTCTAATATCTGCGTTGTTTGTATCATTCAAATATTTAGGATTGTACTCTAGGGCGGTTAATCATATCCTGGAAGGCTTCGAAAACATCACAGTGTCTATAACTACAATTGGCCACTGAAAGTATTCTTTCCATTTGTATCACGCGAATCCATTTTTATATAAAACTGAGCTTTTTGAGACAATTAGGAAAAAACTGGTAATTTAATTTTTTGTTAAGTTAGGTCACCCTCCCAGGATCACGATTTTTAAAAATTATTTTTGACCATAATGTCATAGCAACAAGTTATAAATAGTATATATAATACTTTATAATATACTATATAGTAATATATATAGAACGCAGAAACATTTAGAATATTACAGGTTCCTGCTTACAAGAAAAACTAATACCAAATTTTGCAAGTTAAGTTATTAGCTTTATTTCACACGAACAAACCTCACTAGCAGGAAATAAAAAAATATGAAAATCGACGTCTGTAAGCAAGCCCCATTCCTAAAACAAAGAAAAAGTTAAGAAATATAATTTCGAATGTGAACAAAACAAAAAAAATCTTCATTTTTTAACTCCCTAACGTCCCTTTTTATTGATTCTAACATTACAAGAATCAAACAAAAATTATTTTAAATCCGAAAAACATTCTGTAAAAAAGAGAAACCAGGCCACCTTAAAGAAATTTGAAGAAAGAAAATTTATCAAAATACATCAAATTCAGCGAAATTATAAAATAACACCGGGGTAGAAATACAAACCGGATTTAAATTCACTTTTGAAAATGGAAATGAGTATGCTTTGGGAGGCCAAACAAAAGTTGATAATAAATGAATATATGTTGAGCTAAAAATAGCTCTGAGAAACTTTTTTTATCTCACAGGTAAAGCTCAGGAGTATCTGGAATAGACATCCAAAATAATCAAGATCTTATATTCAACTCACTGGAAAAGATCTTACTATGCAAGTACACGTGATTCACGAGTTTCGTCGTTTTTCAAATTAAAACAGAGCATCACGAAGTTTAATATTTACTCGCAGTTGATAAGTCCCAATAATTAAATACTGTACATAAAACTGATAATCAAATAAACTGAAATCACTTTTTGAATAATACAGATTTCAAAAAAACTATGAAAAATTTTATCCCTGATACACATTACAAATCATATAATGGCTTACCTTCAAAAACACAATTTATTGTTGTTTAGGTCAGACTTATGAGGCTGGTTGAGCCAAGAAATTTCCAATTACATGTTTTATATGTGAAGTAAGTGCATAAGAAAGGGGCTCCACTAACGCCAATAGGTACCAGAGTACACCCATCTTGTGGGAAGTGCAGAAAAATATCTCAAAAATTTTTTAGAATCCCTTAGCTATAAATGCAATTTTTTCGGTTGACAGTCCAAAAAGCATTTAAAAAGTAAGATTTTAAGAGAAAAGAAAAAATTCATTGAACCAAGAACACAAATTAATAAGTTTTGACATAAGTTTATTGTACTCAAATATTAATGTAACTAGAACGTGTGAGTTGATATGGATCAACCGCCCTCAGAGTACAAATTCTAAACTATTGAAAAATGCGAAATCTGAGGCATTGATTGGTTATCATTTCCTAATCTGACCAATGAAATCGGAATTATTCCTTATTCACAACGGTTTGATGGGTGCTAATATCTTGCGTTGTTTGTATCATTCAAATAGTTAGGATTTGTACTCTGAGGGCCGTTGATCCATATATAAACATTTTCAAAAAACGCCCAAGAATTTCTTTAAACAAGAAAAGAATAGTAAGGTTATAAGTACCTATCCAACCAAAGAAAATTTCAAAACTTCTCTTAGGGAGTTTTTATAAAGGATTAATAAAAACATTTTGAAATGTCAAACTGGCACATACAACCAACTCGAGGAGTTTCAAAATGGGAAGCTCTTTCAGCAGCCATTACATAGCTTATATTTTTATAGGGTGTCTAGAAAGAATCAATTATTACAAAACTGATTAAAGCGGTGATATTATACAGTTGGTCACGCTAATGTGCTGACAACCTAGCATCATAAAACGTGGCATAATGACAAAATTTTTAATCCTGAAAAAAAATTAAAAAACCGGGTGGACCCAACATATTTTTTTAACAACATCAAGAACTTGTGGAAAATAACCCTGAATTTTCTGTCATGTACATTTTTAAAACAATGAAAACAAAATAGAACAAACATAAGACTAAAATATTTATTAGAACAGCATAACTAGTAATAACAAAATCTGTAATTTAAAAAGGTTATCGTAAAAAAGCAATATTTTCACCAAATCTTCAGTCATTCAGTTTTTTCGTTGCTCAACTCAAGAAATTTTCTTGAAGAATATGCATTATTAAAGAGATAATTTTGCGAATGGATACTTTTGATGAAAAATTTGCTTTTTTTTATGTTTCTCCTGAAAAATCAGAACACACCCCGAGATATCTATGACTTTTTGTTTAAGCTACAAACAACCCACAAATAGAAATACTACTTACGACTCTTGTTAACCGCATAAAGGCATACATACCCAAATTTAATGTCAGATTGCTTATAAAAGCTTAAAATTCAGAAAATATTTTTATTAATAGAATGGCAAACCTCCCCTACTCCAAAAACTTAAGTGTTTGTTTTTTATGTTATAAATTAAATGTCTTGCAATAGTTGTTACGTTGCAGAACAAAAAAAGTACTATCGGTGTACGTGCTGAATCAACACAGAACCTTTCTTACGCAAAAATTACCTATCATATCAATAGATGCCCTGTTTTATGTCAAAAGAACTAAGCATAATTTGAAGAAATTCAAACTACTAAAAAATCAACCTATAACTTACAAGAAAAAGATGCGTGATAAATTTTTAATGAGCATTTTGAATTAGTCCAAAAAAACTTCGTTCTTCAATGACCTCATAAAAAACGAGGATTCTACATCAGACACCTGTATATAACCCTGATCTTAACGAGCAGAAAAAGCACGATAGTTTTCTACATCAGTATATTTTACATAGAAAATAGTTCACACGATAGTTTTTCTACATAGTAATATTCTACATCAGAGACACATGTATATAACCCTGATCTAACGAGCAGAAAAAGCACGAAGTTTTTCTCTTATTTTTTGATTGGGCAGCAAAAATTTCTATTTTTAGACCAATATTTCTGCAGAAACTTTGTATTTTCTAGATCTGTATTTTTTACGGACATCGTAAACTTTTGTAATTGTTAAACATTTAGCCTAATGAATGCGATAAGCGAAACGTTGCACAATAAATAAATAAGTATATTATATATTTATTCTGAACCATAGGAGGCCTTGATAACTGCTCATATTAGGTTTCGCGACTCTATTTTTTTTGTCGAAATATCCTTCTCTGACTCCACCACTGAAAATGCTGTTAAGCCAAAACGCAAATAAAAAGACCTATAGTCGAAATAAAATATATAAATTTTATGTCTCAAAAACCAACAAATATTATAAAATAGTACCAAACAATTCTAGGTATAATTTTTCTTGAAACGTATGAATCGTTTGATGCAAAACATTTTCTGATTAACCTAAAGCTCGTGTGTTGCCCATTGCCCTCACCCACTGTAATTTTGAAGAAACATATCAATATAAATAATATAATACCATAAAATGAGGTGTTAATGATCATTCTCTCAAAGCTCTTGTGTTGCGAAGGTCATCGCATTAGGGCGTGGCCAATTAGTGAATTCGCATCATAACCAAATCTCATGCCCAAATCCTCATCCCAAAATCCTCATCCCAAACCTCATCCAAATCCCATCCCAAATTCCCATCCCAAATCCTCATCCCAAATCTCATCCCAAATCCTCATCCCAAACCTCATTACCCAATCCTCATCCAATCCTCCATCCCAAATCCTATACCCAAATCCTCATCCCAAATCCTCATCCCCAAAATCCTCAATCCCAAATCCTCATCCCAAAATCCTCATCCAAATCCTCATCCCAAATCCTCATCCAAATCCTCAATCCCAAATCCTCATCCCAAATCCTCAATCCCCAAATCCTCATCCCAAATACCTCATCCCAAATTCCTCATCCCAAATCCTCATCCCAAATCTCTTTCCCTCATCCCAAATCCTCATCCCAAATCCTACGGCGCGGCGATATAAATAATTGTTTTGTAAGCGATCGAGATATCATATTCAAATCTAATCAGCTATAAATAGCTAGAGTTCATTGTAAATTTTAACTTAAATGTCAATTTAAAAAAATGTATGGTTTTTCAAGAAATACAAGGTGAAGTGAACATTTGGGATGAGGATTTGGGATGAGGATTTGGGATTAGGATTTGGTTAGAATGCGCTTCACTCATTGGCCACGCCCTATTGCGATGAACCTTCAGCCAACACAAGAGCTGAGACGAATGATCATAACACCTCATTATTATGGTATTATATTATTTATATTGATATGTTTTCTTCAAAATATACAGTAGGTGAGGGCAATGGGCAACACACGAGCTTTAGGTTAATCAGAAAAATGTTTTGCTCAAACGATTCATACCGTTACAAGAAAAATTATACCTAGAAATTGTTTGGTACTATTTATAATATTTGTTGGTTTTTTGAGACATAAAATTTATATATTTATTTCGACCATAGGTCTTTTTTATTGACGTTTTGGCTTAACAGCCATTTTCAGTGTGGAGATCAGAGAAAGATATTTCGACAAAAAAA
>SCLH01000530.1:21011-44502 GCA_004367855.1 Oikopleura vanhoeffeni | reverse complement strand
TCGGGTTGTTCTGGTTTTTCAGGAGAACATAAAAAAAAAAAAAAATTTTTCATCAATAATATGTTCTGGATATCCATTTCGCAAAAATATCTCTTTAATATTTGGCATATCTTCAAGGAAAATTTCTTGAGTTGAGCACGAAAAAACTGAATGATGAAGACTTGTGAAAATATTGCTTTTTAGATAACTTTTTTAAATTACAGATTTTTGATAATTACTAGTTATGCTGTCTTAACCAGATTTTCTGTATGTTTTGAATTCTATTTTGTTTTCATGTATAAAAAGTCTACATGACAGAAAATTCAGTTTATTTTCCACAAGTTTCTCTGATGTGTAAAAAATATGTTGGTCCCACCGGTTAATTTCAGATAAAATTTTGTCATATGACCCACGTTTTATGATTGCTAGGTTGTCATCCACATAGCGTGACCAACTTATAATATCACCGCTTTTAATCAGTTTTGTAATAACTGATCTTTCTAGACACCCTATAAAAATATAAGCTATTAATGGCGCTAAAGAGCTTCCCATTTGAACTCCTCGGAGTTGTTTGTATGTGCCAGTTTGACATTCAAAAATGTTATAATCCTTAAAACCTCCTAAGAGAAATGTTTTGAAATTTTCTTTGGTTGGGATAGGTAACTTATAACCTTTACTATCTTTTTCTTGTTTAAAGAAATTCTTGGGGTTTTTGAAAATAGTTGTTATTATATGGATCAACGGCCCTCAGAGTACAAATCCTAACTATTTGAATGATACAAACAACGCAAGATATTAGCACCCAATCAAAACCGTTGAATTAGGAATAATCCGATTTCATTGGTCAGATTAGGAAATGATCAACCAATCAAATGCTCAGATTTCGCATTTTTCAAATAGTTAGGATTTGTACTCTGAAGGCGGTTGATCCATATAACTCACAGTTCTAGTTACATTAATATTTGAGTACATAAACTTTATGTCAAAACTTATTAATTTGTGTTCTGGTTCAATGAATTTTTTCTTTTCTTCTTAAAATCTACTTTTAAATGCTTTTTGGCTGTCAACCGAAAAAATGCATTTACTAGCTAAGGATTCTAAAAAAATTTTGAGATATTTTTCTGCACTTCCCACAAGATGGGTGTACTCGGTACCTATTGGGCGTAGTGGAGCCCCTTTCTTACGACACTTAACTTCACCATATACAACTGTAATTGAATTTCTTGGCTCAACCAGCCATCTATAAGTCTGACCTAAACAACCATAAATTGTGTTTTTGAGTAAAGCATTATATGATTTGTAATGTGTATCAGGGATAAAATTTTCTAGTTTTTTGAAATCTGTATTATCAAAAAGTGATTTCAGTTTATTTTGATATTTAGTTTTATGTAACAGTATGTAATTATGGGACTTATCAACTGCGAGTAATATTAACTCGTGATGCTCTGTTTTAAATTTGAAAAACGACGAAACTCGTGAATCACGTGTACTGCAACTAGTAAGATCTTTTCCAGTGAGTTGAATATAAGATCTGATATTTTGAATGTCTATTCCAGATACTCCTGAAGCTTTACCCTGTGGTAAAAAAGTTTCCCAGAGCTTATTTAGCTCAACCAGGGGTCGGCAAATTTTTTGAAATCGTTTGCTCTGCTCTGCTCTAAAACAGTTTGCAAGCTATTTTGCTCTTATCTAATGCCAAATTTAGACTAAGCTTCACTCCCATAAAAGTTGCCTAGGGGTTTGAGTTGAAAAATATCACTAAATGTGCTTTGAAATTGACCTGAAAGAGTGAAATAGAGCAGACTAGAGCAGAGTCTGCCGATCCCTGAGCTCAACATATATATTACTATTATCAACTTTTGTTTGGCCTCCCAAAGCATACTCATTTCCCATTATCAAAAGTGAAATTAAATCCGGTGGTATTTCTACCCCGGTGTTATTTATAATTTTCGGTAATTTTTATAAATTTCTTAAGGTGCGGTCTTTTTTTTGATCAGAATGTTTTTCGGTAAAATAAATTATTTGTTTGATTTTGTAAATGTTATATTCATAAAAAGGGACGTTAGGGGAGTAAAAAAGAAGAAATTTTTTGTTTTGTTCACATTCAAAATTATATTTTCTTAACTTTTCTTTGTTTTAGGAATGGGCTGCTACCAGACGTCGATTTTCATATTTTTTTATTTCCGCTAGTGAGAGTTTGTTCGTTGAAATAAAGCTATAACTTAACTTGCAAAATTTCGGTATTAGTTTTTCTTGTAAGCAGGAACCTGTAAATTATAAATGTTTCTGCGTTCTATATATATACTTTATAGTATATATAAAGTATATATATATACTATTTATAACTTGTTGCTATGACCTTATGGTCAAAAAATAATTTTTAAATCGTGATCCTGGGAGGTAGACCTAAATTAAAAAAAAATTAAAATTACCAGTTTTTTCTAAATTGTCTCAAAAAAGCTCAGTTTATATAAAAATGGATTCGTGAATACAATGAAAGAAAATATAACTTTCAGTGGCCAAATTGCCAATATAGACACTGTTGGTTGTTTTCGAAGCACTTCCAGGATATGGATTAACCGCCCTCAGAGTACAAATCCTAAATATTTGAATGATACAAACAACGCAAGATATAAGCACCCAATCAAAACCCTTGATTGCGGAATAGGCCGATTTCATTGATCAGATTAAGAAANGATCAACCAATCAAATGCTCAGATTTCGCATTTTTCAAATATTTAGGATTTGTACTCTGAGGACGGGTAATCCATATAATCGAAAAAAACATCAGTTTGTTTTGGTTATATTAATATTTACGATCTCGAAAAAAGATCTAACTCTTTTGTTTTAACCTTTGAGAATTGTGAAAAAATGTGATTGAAAATTTCTTCTAGAGATTACGAACTACCATTTGTAAATTTTTCAAAATTTTTATGTAGGGATTAATAGTTACGAGCCCTGTAAAAAGCTATTCCAGCCTATACAACAGCCCTGAACAGAGACATCTTCTTCACTCTCACCGAATACTGCTAAAACTTCAAATAAAAAGTATCCGCAAAAATATTTTTTTTGAATTTTATCAAAATTTTTCATGGTGTTGGCAATTGCCCTCCTTGTTGCCCGTTGCCTTCCGCCACTGTACAATACAGAGGGAGGCCCAATATCGGAAAAAGTTTTTTGTCATAAAATTTCGGCGATATTGAGCACTTTTGCCCATATTGGCAAATTTGGCGATAGTGGGCCGGCGATATAACCCTCCTGTATCATATTTATATTTTTCTATAAAATGAGCTTTAAATCGGCCTAAAAGCAATAGAAAATAACATCTACAGTATGTGTTTTTTTAACTTGCGAACTGAAAATTGTCATTTAGGTAATTACGGCCAATTAAAAATGGTAACTAGGTGGATTTAATTTTGAAAGCCAAGCAATAGCCGATGTCAAGGGTTTGAAAATATAGTCCATATAGTTACCATTTTTTATTGGCCGTAATTACCTAAACGACAATTTTCATTTCGCAAGTAAAAGAAACGCATACTGTACATAAAAAATGTATATAAAAAATACTGTATAAAAAATGTATATAAAAAATACTGTACATAAAAAATGTATTAATTGTTTTTGAAGAAAAGGACTCCTTAAATTTAACTAAAAAAATGATTTACAAATCGGCCAAAAGTCAATAGAAGGATTATTTATATCTTGGTTTTTTTCTTATAAACTGATATTTAATCGGGCAAAGACTCTGACAAGGGCTAATTATATTTTACCTTTATATTTTATTAAAAACTGACTCCCAAATCGGCCGAGGTCCGAAAAAATGATATTTTATATAATATTTGTTTCTATCAAAAATAGTTTTTATTCGACGTCTCGGCTAAAGAGCAATTTTCAGTGTAAGAGAATTGAGTGGAAAGAATCCTTGATAGGATAAATATTATAATTTTATGTCTCAAAACCACTGAACATAGATATTTTAACCACTGAATAGATATTTTGTATATTCATAGTTTTATACATAGCTAGATGGAATTTCGGCTGAATAGTGACAATTATTTATTTTAGAATTTTATTGCAAATTGAAAGTTTCAATTATTGTGTTAGTACAGGCTTGCGGAAAAGCAGTGGAAAATAGAGCAATTCATTTATCGAAATAATAATTATTATTATTTCGTAATAAAGAGCAAACAATTATTCTTGTGGTCCATCGTAATCTCCTCCAAGTCTGTTGATTCTGATGAAGGCTTTTTCTAAACCATTTTTAATTTATTATATTTCCTTGATAATGATCGTATTTTGCACAATCTGACAGATACATTCTGGCGACTCTTTTCGCGGATTTGATAATTCGTTGAACTTGGTCAAAAGCGTTGGTTTGAGCAAGCCCTGTAAGTCCTCGGTCTCCTCGAAAGCGTTCATTTCCGCCATAAGTTTCTTCATCTTCTTCCGGGCTAACAAGCACACAACTAGATTCGATATTTGAAGCGAGTCGATCATTTCATTCCACTGATCCGAGCTTGAAGTTTTCCCTCTCTTTGAAATAAAGATTTAGCAACGTTTCGATTAAATTAAATACAAGCTGATAATACTTATGTTAGTTAAAAAAAATTTACAGTAAAAAATCTAGAGTTTTCAACTTTTTGCAAGAAATTTGAATGTGGCAAACGAGAGCCAATTTTGGTTAAAATAATTTGAGAATATCTCAGGTCGATAAAAATAAAAAAAAATATTTTTATCGGTCGGTATAGAATTGGTTGATTATAGATTTTGGATAATTGGGAACTTTCTCTTAATTGGGGCCAACAAATATTTTGATAGCAAAACCTCAAATTTCGAAAACTTGCGCATTTTTGGACAATCCTAACCAATAACCCCATGGTATAATTACGTTCCAAAAATTTGTAAATATAATAAAATAAAATGTAAAATAAAATATAATAAAATGTTACTTTTTCCAGCCCTCAACATTATTATCGATCCAATCTGACAAAAGATCGTTAACTCGAGTCAGTCTATCTAGAGCACTCAATTCAGCAGTAACAAGGCCAACCATGATAAAACTGGTAAGTTTCATCATTTTTTATTATATTTTCGCCTGTGAAAATGATTATCTATCATGGAGTTTTGCCTGTATTTATACCCTCCTTATTCGGTGATATTTTTGGTTCAATTGAGCTCCCCCAAGAATCTTTAATTTTCCATGTTTGATATTTCGGCGCCGATCGGAGATTTGGAGATACAGTATTATCCCGAATAGAAGAAAATTAATTTGTCAAGGTGATATCAGATTGTCGAAGTGATTTTTAAACTTTAGAAAGGGTAATCCCTTATGGCATTGATCGTGAAGTTTGTTCAACTAATATTTCAAAAATATAATGTCTCACGTAAGTTTTTCTCGAATTTATCGACGCCGTTTCATTTCTATCCATTTGTTTCCCTTCTCGGTTGAAAGAGGTAATTATAGGAGGTCATTGATGAAGATGAAAAAATTACATTATGAAAAGTTAAAATTTTATCGCATGGTGCCCTAATTTACTTTTAAGCTCACTTTAGGCTGTAACGCATTCAAACATACTTGCTCCCGTTAGATTTATTTCAAATAACCAGTCGTTTTTTCGTGAAAATGAAGTGACTAAAACTGTATTGATTTTGAGATTATCATTGGTCGAAGTTTCAATCAATCAGAATTATTCTGATCAATGTTTTAGCATACAGGTTTAAGCATGTAGGGTTTTCATATATTTTAATACAGGTTGAATTTCATTTTTTGTCGGTGTTTCACGCATCACTTATTATTACCTTATAAATTTTACACTATCAATTGAGTGATGACATGAAACACCGACAAAAATGCAACTCTAACCTATTTATCAAGGTTTCCTCAACTGCTGACATCCTATTATCCGTGTAAAATATTGAAAAATTTCCTAAACCTTCTACAGAAAAATATACAAAATGTGACATCCTGGATGTCACATCTTATACATAAACCACAAACTCAAACATCCTGAGACCTATCAATCATTTCCAAATAGACTATGTTTTGACAATTATACTCAAAACTTTGTTTTTTGTTAGGACATTTTATTTTTGCCGTGAAGTTTGATGAAAATATATTATTGGTACTTTTATTTTAGTCTTTTCGTGAGCTACTTTTAAATACTGCAAAAAAACTTTCAAATCTACCAAGACCTTTGCAAAGCCAAAGCTATTTAATACGTATTCACCGACCACTTAATGATCATATAAAATTTGCCCTATTTTAATAGTTGGACAATCTCTGCCCATACAAGTTGTGACACATCTTTTAAAATCTAAAAAAGATTTTCTAGATTCTGAAAACTTTGAAGTCTTGAAATAACTTGAAATCATTTTTTAAAACCTTGAAGATGCTTACGTAGCGGAACATACAACACGCGTAATGCAAGGGGGGGTCGCATTTTAAGGGGTTTTTATGACTAATTCTCGAAAAAGTACAAATCGTTTGACTAAATATTACCTTTCTGATATATTTAAACACATATCTTGCATCTTAAATAAAATCGTAAGTGACGGATTGCTCGTCCAATCAGAAACGTGTTTACAAAACTGACGAAATAATTTTTCGAAATGTATCTCCTCCCTGAATTTTGAGTGTACAGCAATGATTCATGACTTAAATTAACCGGACAGAACGTGATCAGGTCATATCCAAGCGCTATCAAATAAATTCTTGAATTTGGCATCAGTATCACCAAAAAAACATTATTTTGACTCTATTTTAGGGGTCGCAATCAAAATGTATCTCATCCCTTGATTTCAAAGTTACACATTCCAAACCTACATGAATCGGCAGCTGAAGTGTCCGTGCAGATCAATACAGAGAGTTTTGTCCGAGTTTCTTTCTCAGTTTTGTATAAACCGTGTTTTGATTTTCCAAAAAATAGTAAATTCAACTTATTTCATACGAAATGTTTTTGGAACCATCAAACAGTGCTTTCCTGACCATGTATGGAGATAAAAAGACTTTCCCTATAGTCGCAATTGTCTTTATTTGCATAAAAAACATTTAAATAAAATCGGGAAAATTTGTTTCTAGAGCCTCATTTTGGGACGACCGCTCCCTTAAGGGGGTGGGGAAAGCAAATTAGATATTTTTGAATCGGCTCTCCTGAACAAACTGAGAATGGGAAAGGTTCATTTTGCGATTGATTTCGAGAAACGAGTTCAGTCGGTCATTCTGAGAAAACCAAAAAAAAATTCGATCGCACAGTAGGGTGGGAATGGCAAATTCAAGGGTCTTTAGTGGTGTTTCTGTTTCCAAGTATTCGATAGAGATTTTGACGCTGAGTTTCATGCAAGTTTTGAAAAAATTCTTAATTGACCCAAAGTCACGTATATTTTGATTTGAAAATTTGGAAAATCACTGAAAATCAGGTTTTTATTAAAAATTTTTTTTAATAGGCGGCGACTCTATTTTTAATGCATTTTTTCGAACTTCTTTTTCAAAAAAATGATGGAAAAAAAATTTTAGTCATTAACTCCTGGGGCGAAGTTGTCAAAAATGAGGTTGAAATTCAAAATTTTCAATAAAAATTAAAAAAAGGTTTTTATTGAAAATTTTTTTAATAGAAGGCGACACTAATTCTAAAGAATTTTTTCAAAATTATTTTTCGAAAAAACTGATGCTCCAAAAATTTTGGTCATTAACTCCTGGAACGAAGTTGTCAAAAATGAATTTGAAATTCAAAATTTTCAAAAAAAACCTTAAAAAAACAGGTTTTTATTAAAAAAAATTCTTAATAAACGGCGAAACTGATTTTATTGCACTTTTTAGAAGTTTTTTTCCAAAAAACTAATGCTCAAAAAATTTTGGTCATTACCTCTTGGGGCGAAGTTGTCAAAAATGAGTTTGAAATTCAAATTTTCAAGAAAACTCCAAAAAAATCAGGTTTTGATTGAAAAAGAATTTGATAGGCGGCGACACTAATTTGGGAAGGTCTTCAAGTTGTTCTACCAGGAGACATGCGTTATAGATTGAGATAATGCTATGACAGTATCAAATTCCTTTAAAAAGAGCAAAAAAATAGGTACCCATTTTGGACCTCTAACGATTTTGCTTGTTTAAGGGGGTGGTGATAGTGATTTTTGGGATTCCAGAGGCTTCGTACGGTTACACAAATGCAGTCTGGACATTTTTGAAACAAAGAGATGATGATCTATCTTCATCTCGCGATTCCATTTGATAGTTTAGTACACCTCCACCAATCATTGGTTAACCGCGGTTAAACACGAGTCCCTCAGCTTTTTCAAAGAAACAAGGATCTAGAGCTTATATCGGAAAGTTTTGAGATTTGGTGAGAATCCGAAAAATTCTCTGAATTTAAGTAAAAAGAGCTGTTTTTTCGATTTTTCTTCAGGGGTCAGCATCTGGTTGAATGTGCCTAAAAAAACGGTTTCCGACGTTTTCATAAAAAAATTTTCTGTGGAAATGCAAGAAACGTCATTTGCGGAATATAACCAAGCTCAAGGGGTGGTGACACATCGTATAGAAAGTACTTTTTCGAATTTTGACCTGATTGGCTGTATATCGACAAAAAAGGTGCGCGAAATCGACAATTTTGAATATGGAAATGAGTAATAAAAATTTAATTGCCACCAAAAGACTCCTTTGGTACGGTTTGCTGGAAACGATATTAGCAACTATGGTCTGATTTTGACACCACGGATTTAGAAAAAAAATTAACTTTTTCATCAAAATTATTTGTTGATCTCTAGCACCGTTTCTTTCAAAATCAGACCAATTTGCTGATATCGTTTCCAGCAAACCGTACCCAAGAAATCTTTTGGTGGCATTAAATTTTCTAATTCTCACTTTCAAATTGAAATTGTCGATTCGCGCACTTTTGTCATTAACAGCCAATCAGGTCGAAATTCAAAAAAGTACTTTCTATACGATGTTCATCATCCTTGGCTTGATAAATTCCGAAAATGACGTTTCTTACATTTCCACAGAAAAGCCTTGTATCAAACGTCGAAAACACCATTTTTCGGCACATCAACCAGATTGCTGACCTCTGAAAAAAATCGAAAAAACAGCTCGTATTCACTAAAATTCAGACAATTTCCGGATTCTCACCAAATCTCAAAACTTTCCGATATTAGCTCTTGGATCCTTGTTTCTTTGAAAAAGCTGAGGGATTCGTGATTAACCGAGGTTAGCCAGATGTTGGTGGAGTGGTAGTAAACTGTCTAACGGAATCGCAAGATCAAAGATAGATCTTCCTAATGTTGTTCCAAAAATGTCCAGTCTGCATTTGTCTAACCGTACGAAGCCTCTGAAATTCCAAAAATCACTATCACCACCCTTAATAAAATAAAATTAAAAATCATTATATTTATTTTGCCGATCAACAAATTTTACACTCACAACTCTCTCAATGAAATAAACATTTAAGCGCAAAACAAACCCACAGCAAATACTGAATCTAGCCCTGGCAGTCTCGTTAATCTAAAAAAGGTTACCGTTAACGAGCAACTTTAACCTTAAGAAGAAAAATGTGTTTTTTTCAAAACATTAATAATGACGAAAGAAAATTTGAAATAATAAAAAATAACCAAAATAAGGGTTTAAACCCCATGCCACAGAATCCAGAGCCACTCACGTAACGTGAGTCACGTTACCTCTCAACTAATCGGACAGTTGTGAGGACAAGCAAATTTTTTCATAGAAACTGTATATAAACTTGTTGGCCCTATTTCCAAGTTTTCTTTAGATTTATGATAATTTCAGCTTTAATTTAATGACCGATTATCAAGGAAAATTTTAAATTTCCGCTACTAGGTGGCACCCAATCATTTTTTAATTGATTTTTTTTGAGGTCAGTTAACCCTAGAAACAAAATATTGTTGACATCGGGAAACTTTTAAAAAATAGAGAAAAATCGATTTTTTCGACTTTTGGGGATAAAAAAAATCCAATTCCCCCCAGGTTTTCGTGAAAAAAATTTTTGTCCAAAAGTCTCAGAATTTGATAAGCTTTCCAAAAAAATAGGTTAAAATAAGAGTGGCCGACCTTTTTTTTGCCATTCCCACCCTACTCTACACTATCCATAGAACCTTATGCTTTTTTTTCGTTATATACTTAAATTCTTTTATTAACAATATCATATTGTACAAGGAGTAGTTTTGAAAAAGACGGCACAATTTTACATATCAGAGCTCTTAGAGAACACCCCTGGGTTCTTTTGCAGTAGCTTGCGTGAATTAGCTCGATTTTTGGTCGAGGTCGCGCTATCTCCCGGCGACTCACGGGCCACCGATCAACGCGTGTTGACCGCCGACGACCCAACCTACCAGACGCGCAAAGTCCCGGCCCTTTCGGCGCAGAAACAGTATGGATATCTTTTTCGATAATAATAAAACTTGTATTTTAGAAGATTTGTTGGTAAGAACTGTTCATTAAGCTGCGTAAATTTAAAGGCACACCAAATATATAAAGGCTTAATGCCACGGACTATCTGCTTTATTGAATTAATTGTGTAACATCAGTAAAACAAATGCTTTATTTTAATAAAGTTTTATAATTATCGATAAATTTTCTTCTACAGTGAGCGAAGCAGCTCACCTGCGTGTTAACCAGTTGAAAGACCATTAATTAAAATCACAGGCTTCTTATTCTCCTTACATATATATTCCTTGTTATATACTTAGGTAGTAGTACTCCCGGAGTACCCACGCCATTATTAGTTGCTTGGAGTTTCATGTCTACAGGACCCAGGAGATATTTGTCTCGGAATTATTCGAAAAAAAGTATGCAAAAAGTTTTTTGTATGATGTAACCGGTATTTTACCAGGTTCAAAAAAGTCATTTTTTCGACTTTTATCTGTTTCAATTCATTTAAGCAGATGTTATTACATTAATTTCCTGATTATTTGTTTAGTGGCAATACCTAAATTTGTTTAGTCTAAAAAAGTTAATGCCACTCAGATAATTATATTTTTTTTCCTTTAATTTGCCTACAATCACTGATAAAGTCCTCAAAATGGCTGTATTTTGGTACCCTGCAGCGCTAAGTTCATTTTCATTGGAGGCACAGTGAGCAAATTTTTTCGCGGAAAAAAACACTTCTCTACAAATGCGCAGCTCCGTGCGACATTATTTATTTGCGCTTAGTTGTTTGCTATCTTCTTGTAGTTCTAGAGTTTTGAATGGAGCGTTCCAAAAGGTTTGCTTCCCTGAAATACAGATATAAATACTTTTCTTGGAGATATAATTAATATTTTTTTTTTATAGTTTTCATCAACAATTCATATTTTTAATGAACAGCCAGTTAATTCNCATTCTCAGTTTGTTCAGGAGAGCCGATTCAAAAATATCTAATTTGCTTTCCCCACCCCCTTAATAAGTTAAATTAATTATTAAAAATTTGATTCTAGCTTTAATCTTCAATTTGGAGATAATAATATTTGTTCGTTAGGACGTTTGAGCATGTTGTGTATAGGTCGAAAACATTGAAATACGGACTCTTGTGTATTTTCGAGGTGTTTTCACGTTGTTATCATTATTTGATAGAATCTTTCGAATTTTTCAGGAAAAAAGCAAATTTTCTAGAATTAGCAGAATATATTTTCAAAAAATTAAATTGTGGTATTCTCAGTTAAAGACATGCCTGAACTTGAAGCTGTTTGCACATTAACGTGTGACATCTCAAAATGGGAGAACAAAGCAGAAGTATTCACTCTTGGTTCCGTACAGGGTGAGTTTTTTTGCAATTATTTCAAAATAATAATCTGTTATCAAATAATGCAATAATTATCTTAATTTTAAGCCTGGCTGACATATGGACCGACGAACAGTGAGACCAGTGAAAAGATGACGGAAATAACGAAAAATAATTTCACATCAAAATCGGTGGTTTACTTAGGAGGTAAGTCGTGTTAGAAAATTTTCCTCATAAACATAAGTTTGTCTCATATGATTTGAGTCATATCTTTGCGGCTATATAAATTTGGTCGAAAATTTTAATGTCTTCGAATATGAATAAATTTGTTAATAAATTATTATTTTGACAAAAAATCATTCGAAAATTAACGAAATTGATAACGCCAAATCGATATTTTAGATTTAGCAAAATTACAAAAAATAAGTGTAATCATTTCTAAAATTCAAATTTTACCAGAAAATCGACAAAACGATCGACACAAATTTCAGGGTGTTGCCCATCGGTCTCATAGGTCTGAAAAAATCAAATCTGCGAAAAAGTGTTGCCCATTGGTCTCACTGTTGCCCATTGGTCACTGTTGCCCATTGGTCTCACCCACTGTATTTTATTAAAAATACCGATTTTAAAATAAGGTACAGGTGTAGACCTTTTCGATAAAAATCTTTGTTAATCTTCAAAAATAATTTTTTTGTTTTTTTGGCTTTTTACTGCTAACCCACATTTCAGGTCAATTAGCAAACCATTGCAATAATCAAAAAAAAATTAAAATTTTAGAAATCGGTGATACTGTCAGTAATATGAATGAACTCGATATAATAATCAAAGGAGGAAATCTGGAATTGACAAAATCCGATATTCCAATTGGTCGAATAGTCGACGAAGTTATCAAAGCTAGAGGAGATTCATATACGGGAAACGGATCAATGTTACTATTCGGTGACCAAGATTCATTTGGATTTAGGATTGGGATCTCATGATTTTTTATATCAGTGAAAATAATGAAACTTCAACTCGGTAACGCAAGATCTATGATCAGATTATACGACAGTGTTTTTGAATCGGTTTGAAACTTTTGAAATTTCCGAAATCAAACTTCAAAATAATAAGTTTGAATTCAAATTTCATAAGACTATCGTCACATTTAATTAAGATTAATTAAGTTTTTTAAGAAAGTGCTCAGTGAGCACTGCTCACCTTTCCAATTGTCATTCTTTGCACTTGTGTACCACTTACCTACCCTCCAAAATTTGTCATTCGTGATAAATGTCGTGCGTTTTGGGTCGTTTGGGTGAAATCTACGCAAGAATCGGCGCATGAAAATAAAACAAAATCTTTCCAGAAGTACGTGTATATGCGAAACGCAAAAGAAAGGCGTTTTTTTCAAACTTTTCAGGCTAAAACATAGGTTTTTTTTTCATTTTTTTATAAATAAATAACTAATGAAATCAATTTGATGTTTTAATACAGTAGGAGATGTATGTAATGTAGTAGGAGATCTTTTTTTTAGAAATCATTTTTGTTTAAATTTCACTTTTTTATATTTTACTTCAACAAAATTAAATTCATCCTTTTTAGACAAACTTAATTATTCAGAGCGATGGTCCGATGTTTCCGAACCCATCATATTTGTATTTTATTAAATCTAGTTCTCCCACAAATCAAAATAAAGTAACTTAAAATTATAATCCTGACACCCCGTAACTTAATTGCTTTGTTGCTTTGACCAATGACGGCCCTGGAAAAAAAGGCGTCGACCAAGAAGGGCTCTAAAAATAAGGTTCAAACGCGAACGCGCAACTGAGGCCTGGAGATCCCCTTCTTAAATATATTATAGATCTTGTGTTAATTCACCAAACATAGCGCTTTACAATAGTACACGTATAAGTGAAAGTACGCGTAGAGCCTATACGGTATTGGTGAAGGGAAAAGGGGAATATTCCCTTCCCCCTTTCTTCTCTTCCCTTTTGGAAGCCTGGTCTACACCATGTATAGACTTTACAGTATAGTCTATACTGTATAGACTATCAAACAAGAGCAACAGGATAGTCTATAAAATATCCTCTTTCCAACCTAAGTGGATCTTGAAAATGAGGTTTATCTCTATAGCGCGTGTTCGAATCCCACTAATGTTGTCTAACTGACAACCTATTATCATACCCAAGACATTCACTAAGACAACATTAGTGGGATTCGAACACGCGCTATAAAGATGAGCCTCATTTTCAAGATCCACTTAGGTTGGAAAAGGGATATAGATTGTAAATGGAAAAAATAAACTGTCAAATACATACAATTTTGAAATCCTTTTAGCGAGGTATTGGGCCGATTAAACTGGACCGTGACAATAAAAGAAAAAGACGAATCAGATGATGAAGATGATGACGAAACGAAAAAACAGCGTAAAGAAACTAAAAAAAGAAAACTTGAAGCAAAAAATATTGCAGCTACTGAAATTTTCAAAAATTTGTCCAGTCGATTCTCAAATACTCGTGCCATGGGAGTTAAAAACGGTTATAATTTCTAAATCGAATTATTCTGTACTTTTGTAATAAATTTAACGTCATTTGAAAAAACTATAACTTCAGACAAACTTTTTCTATGGATAGAACTCTTAAACCTTGGAGGCACAGAGCCTTTTGAAAGGCTCTAGCCACTTTGAAAAAAATCGGTGATTTAGATCAAAACAAATATTTAAAATATGTTTTCGCTTATAGGTTCAAATTTTATCGTGAGTTGATTGAAAAGCTATTTTTCGTCTAAGTCTAACTTATGAAAAAATATTTTCGACTTGAAAATGGAATAAAAAGTTGAAATTAGCCAGTTTTTAAGAAAATTTTTTGAGTCCATTGTGCAAGAAAAATTTTCATTCCAGGAAGTTCTGGGGCGAAAGTATTTTTTTATAAGTGAAATTTCAAGATATTTTATTTCGATATAAGTATGGAAAAAATGATATGTTTTGAAACTATATTTGATTTGTTAAAATCATGCCAGAGTACTATTATACCATATTTGTCTTAATATTGTAATAATCATAAAATAATTTCCTAAAATCGAATTTTTCCCTGAAAATCGTGATTAATTCATGAATATTTTGAACTTATTTAGAAATATCTTTTGATTCCCAACAGATATACTCAATTAGACAAAAATATTGAGTAGAACAGAGCACTGCGCAGTAATGAGATGAACATACATGTCCTGGAGCTCACTATGGGGTATTATCACGTGGTTTAATTAATCTTGTTTTTCAAACGTTTTTTTCAAGATTTAAACATAAAATTTTTAGAATTTGAATCTTCTTTTCCGAAATTTAACTCTTTAACTTGATCATAAAGGAAAGACTGAAGGTTGATCTTATAAGAGTTTTCTGTAAACAGCGCTGAACGCTCTGGTGCTTCCGCGGACCTTTTTTCTGTGCTTCCAAGCATTGGAATCCAAAGGTTAAACATTTTTTCGGTGTTTTTTTGACCTGGTCAAATTGACCATCTTTTTTACAGCCAATGTGACTATAGGTAAATGATTGTCCAAAATTTGAACTCCTATCCGTTTGAATTCCGGATTGCCAATCGGCTTTTGAAAACGATTCATCTTTTATTCAAAAACTTTTGAGATTATTAGTTGTTGAAAAAATTGTAAAACAGTCCAATTCGGAACTAGTCGTTTCCAAAGGCTGAAATGTAAACGGTTTGGAGTCCAAACTTTGGACACTCTTTATACATTAGCGAGTAAATTTGGTCGGGAAAGGGTATTTTCCCCCAATTTAAGGTTGACATTATGAGAAACATATATAACCGGGAATGTCGCGGAATCATTGAAATTTTGACGCCATTCGGTAAATTTTTAAGGAAATCGTAATTTTTGAAATTTCAGTCTTCATTTGTTGGGAATTCTTTATTTTTGGCCGAATTTCTCAGACATTCTTACCTATTGATTTTTTATGTTATTCAGTTACTTCTGGGATAATCGGAAGAATTTTAAGTGAAAGGCCGGCCCATGAGAAATTTGTTAAGGAAAGAGAAAAGGGTTATCAAATATTTCGGAAGATAGACATTTTTGTGAGAAATAAAATATAATAATTCCCGTTCCGAAAATTTTCTCTCGTCTTCCCACGAAGTTAATCTAACTGATTAATACTGTTACGAGATTGTATTATTAATTTTATCAAACAACATTTTTCTTTAAATATCTCGGCAGAAATAAAAATTGCGCAGACGATACTATTTTTTGGTTTTCTAGATTTTCAAAAAATATTTTTTGCAAAATTTTTCGATAGAAGTCCAGAATTACTTTGGGCCTGGTTGAAATACAGCATAAAGTTTCGGCTCATAAGAAGCTTTCGAAATTACCCTGAGAGAAATATGTTATTGTAGAGTTGAAATGTACGTAGGTTGAAACTCCCTCGCTGAATTAAAAATGCATGGTATTTTTGGGAGAGTATTTTATAAACGTGAAATTTCGTGTGCTAAATGGGGCTTACTGTATTGATTGATACTAAAAATTGAGTGTATTTCGGATCATTTTCGTATTTTCAACCGATCCA
Source organism: Oikopleura vanhoeffeni (assembly GCA_004367855.1). Classification (NCBI taxonomy): domain Eukaryota; kingdom Metazoa; phylum Chordata; class Appendicularia; order Copelata; family Oikopleuridae; genus Oikopleura; species Oikopleura vanhoeffeni. The sequence goes on along the minus strand of SCLH01000530.1, from coordinate 28,278 downwards.
ATTATGTCAATTTATAAATGTTCAAATAAAAAGATCAAATCGCGCCAGCAAAACTTCTATGAATCAGTTGAGGACCTGACATTGAAGGAACGCGAGACTCTCAACCGATTATCTTTTAAAGTGCTAACCATTGCGGGGGTACTTTTGAAAGATTTTCCTTATATTTTCGATCAGACTAATTTGGCTAAAAAATCACAATGGTGATAATCTCGCATCTCTAAGACGTCAAGTAAGGCGACTACACCACCTTCTCAAACGTCCTAACAACAAACGTCCTGACAGTTTCTCAAACGTCCTGACAAAAATTTATAAATGATACAATTTTTCCAAACGGTCCTGACACTTTACGATGTTTTCATGGAAATAAAACTGGTTTTTTAAATAAAATTAACTTTGGTAATGAAGAAACAGCTATATTTAGTGTTCACAATAGATAATTTGTTATAAACAGGGTTTTAAAAGGGATGACTTTTGCGTGGGTTTTACACTCTCTTTTACGTAGGTTTAAGCAAAAGATAGGCAAAAATGTGGATAGAAATCCGTCCGGGGATGATCCCTTTTACAACCCTGGTTAGGCCTCCTAAAAATCATATTGTTCCCAACCAAAGAGCTTATCAGGTAGTAAATAGCGTGTTCACAGTGTGAACTCCAAACCGTTCACATTTTGGCTTTCGGAAACGACTCATCTCATTAAGTCCTTAGATATCTCAAAATGACCACACATATTGAAAAAAATTTTCCGAATCGGACAATCTTTTTTCAATACATTTGAGATTTATACTAAGTTTTCAGGCTTTCGAAGAACTCCACCGGATGAGTTGTTTCCAAAAGTCGAAATATAAACCTATTTATAGCTAAGGTGGTTTTAAACAGGGTCTCCTGTCTGGAGGAGGCCGGATACCGCTGAAAGTTTTTTTCCAAAAAAAATTGGCGATATTGGCACTTTCGGCGATATGGGGACAAAAATGATTTTAAGTTCGAAATACTCATAAAAAATTCACGTTTTTTAGGAGAAAATTAAATAACCGTAGGGTGGAAATTCTCTCATAGTATTTAGATATCAGAAGGCTGTCACTTTCCATATCTTTACGGATATGGATTACCGACCCTCAGAGTACACAGCCTAAATATTTGAATGATACAAAAAACGCAAGATATTATCACCCAATCAAAACCCTGGATTGCGGAATAGGCCGATTTCATTGGTCAGATTGAACCAATCAAATGCTCATTATCAAATGTACTCTGAGGGTCGGTAATCCATATAGTCAATAATTGACAATAAATTGATAAATTTTGGTGAGAAATTCGATATGATATAGAACAAATTTCACCCGAATTTCTCACCAAAATTTATCAATTTATTTTCAAAATTTAATGTTTTAATGTTGCTCAAGAATTTTTTTCTTATTTTTGCTAAAATTTTGAAAGACCATTAATTAAAAATCACAGTTTTATTTGCTTATTATCATGAAGTTAAATAAAAAACTAGAATGAAGTAATTTTTAAGATAAAATTACAAAAAAATATATTGACAAACGTCCTGACAGTTTCTCAAACGTCCTGACGGTTTCCCAAACGTCCTGACGGTTTCTCAAACGTCCTGACAGTTTCTCATACGTCCTGACAAAAATTTTCAAATCATAGGTGTCAGGACGTTTGAGAAAGTGGTGTATGAGACTCCAAAGACCGAAAATGAAAAGTAAATTTTTGAACTAACTACACATTCAATCAGTAAAATTGTTTTTGCAAAAATATAAGCTCTCACAGAGCTTTAATTCGGCCGAGTTAATTTTTTTAATTATGTTTTTAACCTTATCAGCAAGAAAAAATTGGCTTGGACTGATCAAAGCTTTTCAAAATTTATCTTTTTTTTTCAACCAGTCAAAGACCATCTGTAACGCTTTAGCGGTTAAGTGGGAGACGGTATAGCTAACAAGTCAAAAACTCTTTCATGGGAGTTAAAGGCTTATCGCATTACGTTTGCCAGTCAACAGTTGCTAGCCGAGAAATAGCACTTGAAGAATTTGCTAGAGACTACAAAAAACTGCATAACAGGTTAGAAAAAATAATGCTGATAAACCGAAAATTGGGGGTAAAATAACAGCCATTTTTATACCAAGTTGAGTTTTCATTTTTATAGGGTTTTGAGCGGACCGAAAAAAAGGGTAAGGCAATTTCCCTCCTTCGCTCTTTTTGATTGGATCTTAGAGCTAGTCCAGATAAAGCCATAAGATATTGGAAACTCAACCATTACGAATTCATTTTGGCCCAAAATTCTTCATAACTTTATAACTTTCAGCTCAAAAAGTTCGAGTGCCCATATTCATTCTAGTCCCAATGTATTTTTCCTCATTGTACGATTGGTCCTGGTCTGACGGTGATCAATTGTGCCATTTTAGCGCCAGAGAGCTCTAAACTTCAGACCTTTGGAACATAAACCCGTATTCATCGGAATTTATTTATGTTTGTCAGAATAATATTGCCTTTGAAATCTAAAAAAAATGGGAAGCACTTTTTGTGATTTAATTTCATCAAAGTAGATGACCTTCAGAGTAAATTTCAATTTCATTTTATTAAGGTGGTGGTCGTCGCTAATTGTATCTCAATAAACAAATTTACTCAGTTTTATATAATATTTTTTTTTGAAATATATGGAACTTTCAAATCAGATTGTTCGTCTTTTTACTTGCATACTTTGTTAGGAAAGCACGTTTTGGTGGTTTCAAAAAAAAATGATTTCTGGATCAACAATTAATTTAAGTGGTCACCCACCAAATAATTTCCGAAGTTACAACTTTACTTTTGTAGACAACCGCTTTTGGTGTTCGATGGTGAATCATTTTGGCATGTGTTACACGGAACCCTTCCTCGTATTTTCGGAGGCCAATTTATTCAATTTCGCAAGAAATCAGAAGATTTTTGTAAACGACTTATCAACCTCGGATTTCAACTGGCTTTTATATTCGGCAGTTCGCCAATAAGTGCCGAAGCAAAAGTGAGTTATTTTTCAGGGAAAATTGATTCTGTGAAAACAGTGAGAATTTTTGCAAATTATTCATAAATTATTTAGGCCGAAGAGCGCGGAAAACAAACGCTGCTACATTTGACGTCGTTCTATAGACAACTTTCTACAAATAAAAATATTCCCCAAATTAAGGAAATTTGGCCTCCATGTCTCCGTAAGTTATTTTTAAAAAATTGATTACGTTCTCGCTTTCTAATGGCGCATTCCTATACGTTTGCTAAGAAAGCTACATTGTAGATTAAAATTGATAATAACAAAAATAAAATATAGATCTCTAGCAGTTTTATAAAAAAATGTACAAATACTTGTAAAACACTAATCAAGAGAACATCGCCCGCGGTGACTTTTCTAACCTATCAGACAGTTAGTTGCGGAATTTTAAGATCATTTATCGTCCGTCATTGGCTAACAGCTTTCACTCCCGAATTACGCTCATTGGTCTAAAAACTCCGCAACAAACTCATCGCATAGGTCAGAAAAGCGACCGCAGGGCGATGTTTCCAAGGTTTGTTTTGTAATTAAAGTTTTCATAATACCAGACCATAATAATTTGAGGAAATCTATTAAAATATATCAAAAAGAACATTTTAATAAATATCAGCAGATGGTCAAAAACACTTTTAAACTCTTGTTCTAGTTAGAGACACATTGACCACCTCTAAAAAGTTTACCAGTTAAGAAGTTTGTACCAGTTAGTGAGGACTGAGTGAGGAGTCCTCACTGAGGACTGAATTTGATTTCAAAATTCTTCAAAGTTCAAAAAAAAATATTCAGGAAATGTATTCCCTTATTATCTTCGCAGTGTTCCAGGTGTAATTGTCCTCCAATCCCTAATGGATAAAGATTTGTCAATCGCTTGTTACGCTAAAGAGAACAACGCTGCTGCAATTGTTTCCAATGACTCAGGTACTAACCGCTGAAAAAACTTTCGAAAAATTAGAAAATCGAAAAATTCTCACGATTGTAGTGGCGGTAGGAACCCGGATTAAAACAAATCGAATGCAATTTATGTAGTTATATTCGGCTCAGGGTTTATCGGCATTCTAAAAACTGAAAATTGAGCCCATCAATGATTGCAGGTTTATTTTAAGGAAGAATGAAAGTTATGTCTCTTAGGAGAGTAAGTTGCTCTTCTCTCTGAAAAATGCTCCCACTATTTCTTGTCAAAAATTGGTATAAAGGTCTCGAGTCGAGAAGACTCTCGACTATGACTTCTTTCTGGACATTTTTTCAAAAAATCGGTTAAAAGTCCAAAATTTGATCTATGGCTTATAATGTCGTTTCCAGAAAACCGTTTCTGGGCCATAACTTATGGCGCATCTTTTGACAGTAAACATTTTTGAAAATATCACTTCAAGTACCGGTGATTCAACTTTACCGGTCGATTTTGACTGACTGGTACATTAGATAGTGACCAAAAATATTCTACTTCGGGAGAGGAACCTTTTCTTTTAGATAACACTGCATGTGTTAATTTTTGTTATTCTTAACTCCATGCAAACTGATGTAAAAGGTCCAATTTTTAAACAGATTTTTTTTGAAAAAATCTTTAAAAATCTCAAGTCCAACCGTTACGTTGGCTTCAGAAAACGTCGATATTTTTTGTTTATAACGCAAAGTTTTAAAAATATATTAAATTTGATTTTTAGACATGCTTATATTTGCCGTGTGCCCTGTAATAAAAGCCCCCGGACTAATGAACTCCCGCCGCCGTGTGGTGATCATGTATCCCGATGATTTCAGTAAAGATATTGGCTTACCCATTGAAAGGTTACCTCTATTATCAATTTTTCTTGGAAACCAAGAGACGCCAATTACAGCAAATATAGTCGAATCATCAGACGGGGTTATTCAAAGAAAAATAAAAACTAGTGACAGAGGAAATGTACAGGTGAATAGAGTAAAATTGTATTTATAAGGAACTGAAACTAACCTTCAAAATTAAAATTGGGTACCGATTTTATCTCGTCAGTTTTTCGTTGCTATGAATTAAACTACAGTTTGTCACATTTTCTCCCGATCTAAGTTTTTCTGAAACCTGGTTGGAACCGTATATATATACGTTAGAATTCACAAACACGTACTACAGGGGGGGGCAATATTGCCGAAAGTTTTTTGGCAAATAAATTCGGCAATATGGGGCACCCCTTTTGTACTGGGGGCCTATATAACAGGAATTATTTTAGCTAAAAATGGTGATTTTGCGTAGGTTGAATTCGAAAAGATTGGCAAATTCTGCAATATGAGGTCGGCAATATTGCCCCCCCTGTATATATGAGTTAAATAGAGTTTCGAGGAAAAAACGAACACCTTCAATTATCTACAGAGTTCCATCTAATAAATATGATTAATTAAATACTGTAAAGTATGGTAACGTTTTCGTGTTTATTCATTTTCAACCATTATAATATAAGAAAATTTCGCACAGGAATCACACAAAAACTTGAACTAATTATTATGATAACATTCAAGAATTTCACTAACTTTAAATTTTCCATATTTCCTGAAAGTCACCTTCAAATTATACTTTCTGTATGTTCAAATTTTTTATGAGAGATTTAATAAAGACAATTTCATTTATTCTTAATTTTTTAAATATATTTATCAAGCATTACAATTCATTCAATTCATTTACAAAATAAATTCATTTAATTTAATTATTCTTATATATTTTATAATAATATTTTTTTCAAATCCTGTGTATATATATTATATACTATAGTACAACGATAATATATAACAAAGTACCTGCCTCTATTTATGTGCAGCGCGCCCTCACCACACCAGGGGGCGCCAGGTGTGGTAATTAATGTAGAGTCAAGATGGACGGTCACAGTCAGGATCCTACCGTTTTTCCTCGACACTCTATTTAAATCATATTCCATTACGAAGAAAGTGGATATTTTCTAATTTGGTCTAGTACCTTATGTACCCTTAAGTACCCTTTAACCCTTAAGTAGTACTAATGTACTAGACCAAATTAAAAAATATCTACCTTCCTCGTCAAGGGATATAGGACGTGTATCTAACGTTTTGATTGGCATAAGTTAGCTTGAGCAAAAAACTAAGATTGGGAGAAAAAATGTGACATACAGTAAGGGAGTCCCTTACTGTATGTCACATTTTTTCTTAAAGGGACCAATTTTTAGGAGAAATAGTCTTTTTGTTAATTAATTAAACATTGGGTTATTTTGGAGAAATTGCCTTCGAAGCTCCCCAAAATAAAATATTTGGAATAAACAAATAAATTTTCAACCGGTCTAGTTAACAGATTTTGTGTCTTTGAAGTATCCCGAGAGTGGATTTGCAGCGCGATTGGTCTAAACTATCACACTGACCAAATTCAATCATTTATTTCTAATAAAAACCGGAAACTAAATAGAAATTTTTTCCTAATTTGACCGTTTTAGGACGTCATTGAATATGTTCGAAACCTACAATCGCCAATATCAATTGAATCCCTTACGAATGACATTTTCCAAGAAGTAGATAAAAAAAATATGGAGGACGTCAGATCCTCACTCGCTCGATATATATTACGAGAAAGAAATTACGAATTTGACGTGAAACCAATTTACAAAAAAGTTAAAAATAGTATCATGATTGAGCCCTTAAACGCAGCAGGACAGCAAATCACGCCAGAAATATCTTTATTTCTAGAAAAAATTAAAAAGACAGTTATAAATTGTGACATAATTTTAAAATCAAAGGTAAGAAAATGGCGAACCACAGTTAATTTTAATATCATTTTCCTAATACAATGCATTTGATGTTGAATGGCTATTAAGGGTATGGTGGTTCCTATATTTTCTGCAGTTGTTTTGCCATAAAATTGCACCAAATCAATCGTTTATGTTTTGAAGGCATAAAAAACCCATAACAAAGACAATTTCGAAAGTTTTGCGAAAGTTTTTCGATTTTTTTCTAAGTATTTCTCCAAAAATTATGCTGGAAAATAACGTTTGTTTCAATTTGACCCCTAAAACTTCAAAATTTTGGCTTGACGTTAGCCAACTTTCTCTTCAGTGTTCTTCCAGCTTTCTATTGAGCCTATTTTCGAAAAAATCGGAGCACATTTTTTTTCGGAAAAATTCATATTTTTAGTTTGAGGTCGAAATTGAAAAAAACGGCTCCTAAGAATTTTTTATTTGTTTTAAGCTACCTTTTGCTCAAATTTGAGTGAATTTTGAAATTTAACCTAGGAGGAGATAGATTTTCCGATGAACAAAGTCCAAAAAA
>SCLH01000530.1:8693-20996 GCA_004367855.1 Oikopleura vanhoeffeni | reverse complement strand
CACAGAAGTTTTGAATACCAATTATACAGGTTATGTGAAAATTTATGTTTATTTCAAAATAAAACCTGAGAGAAGATAGATTTTCTGTTTTGGCTTAGGTCTCCCTGTCTTGCTTATGTGTCTGGGAGTGTATGTATGCAAAAAGTTTTGACACATGTTTTACGCAAGCTGAAGGCTAGTTCGACAAACTGGCTAATCTGAATAATATCCTTGGAGCCCTGTTTGGCTAATGTTTCATCGGGAATATGTCAAATTAGGAACCACCATACCCTTAAAANAGGTAATCGCGTGAGAAACATGTTCACTTCATCATATTTAACTATATGAATGTTGAACATGTTTGCTCCCAGAACATAAAAAATAAATCAGAGTTCACCAAACAAACAAAAAACAAAAATTTTCTGATTTATTTCATTAAGAAAATAAATAAATTTCATACAAATTGTAATAAAAATGGACATTTTTTCCAACCGGGCGCTCATTAGTGGAAACTTTATTCCTTTTTTGCTTAATAATTCATGACTGATAATTCAACAAATTATATCTTCTACCGTTTCCCCTTAACTGCACGGTATAAAAATCTATATAAAATATGCTCAAAAAACATCAAAGTTAATTTCAACAATCAAATTTTAGGCATGGCGACGAGAATTCAATATTATGCACATGTCTTGGCCAATACCTGAATCAGGCACGCGTCGAATATATATTTTCGAATATTTGATTTAAATTTTCAACTTCTATAGTCGTTTATTTATTTTCGCGCTAAAAATATTATTTGAATTTGGCGCCAAAAATGCAATTTTATGGCGCAAAATTAAAGTTTGAAATATATATAGTTGCGTATAAAATTTGACCCTTTCGAAGGGATCGATGACCCCGAAGGTTTATATGTTCCAATATTTTCAGCTCATGCTTACTTGCTTGGCAAATCATCTCATTTAATGATTGTGCCTCGGTATGAATTCGACCAAAGTGGCATCAAACTAGCGGAACCAGCTTTCAGAAATATAAATATAATCACAAAACAATATAAACTACCAGATAATACACCTTTACCAAATGCCCATGAATTATGGATCAGTCAAGATAAGCTCAGGGTTTAAATTATAAAAAAAAATATCCTAATTTCATCAAAGAGAGTTTTTGCCTTTTTACAGCCCAGTTACAAAAATTGTAAACCAGGGGTTTCAACTAAAAAGAAAACAAACTTTTGAGAGGGTTGTATCGGCTGGAAAGGGTCTTTCAAGGGCTTATAAGTTATGTCAAAAACGTTATTTTCAAAATAAGTTATGAGTTTTTTCAAAAACTATGTAAAGATACATTTTTAAGAATTAAAATAAATTTACTGGTTTGTTTAGCATGCGATCGTTCAACGTCGCGGAAAATATTGTTTTTGAGGTTACAACCGTTGTAACCTCAAAAACAATATTTTGTAATACAACGATCGCATGTTAAACCAACCAGTAAATTAAGTTAACGGCGAGCAAAAATCAATTCTTAAACGTGTATTTTTACATCGTATTGTAAAAACTTTGATTTTTTTTAGACCATGGTCCATGGAGTATAACAAAAACTCAAAAAATGATGCCGTTTTTTTGCCAATTTGACCACGGAAAAGTGTTATCCTTTCTCATGTTACAGACTGTATGAAACATACAAAATTTAATTTTTTTTGAGATTATATTAAATATAATATATTTGAACAAGTCTCGCTTAGGTCAAAAACCGAAAAATGAGCTCTCTTAAAGTTCTAGGTGGTCAGATAACCCTTTTTCACACTTTTGTTATTATCCCGTCCCTGATTAGCAAACGTAGTGTGTTTTTAAGTATTAGGGACGGGATATTAACAAAAGTGTGATAAAGGGATACATCGAAAATGATCCCTAGTGGGCCTTTTATATCAGGCGTTATACCTTTGAGAAAGGGACCAATGAAATCGCGGGATTCTTGAATTTAGTCGGCAATCGAGTAATGTGATTGGACACTGGTATATACATGTACATGTAGGAGATTTGCGGGTTTTTTTAGGTTTTTATGTTTACAGTAGAAATTTGAATGTGTGCTCTATTTTGAGCCAAACTAACTGCGATATCATCCTAAAATTAAGGCAAATTGCTTAAAACATTATGTACGACGAGAAACAAGAAAAAAATTCACGTTCCAACGAAAAATTTTCAAAACCAAACCGTTTTTTTTAATGAAGAAAAATTCAAAGAATTTTTTTTCATTTAGGTCCTTGAAATTTTATGACATGTTACTAACACGACAAATTTTAAACCATGAATAAAGAAATTACAAATCACGGCTCTAGTTCAAATTTGGGAAGCCAACGCTTTAGATTTTGAAACTTTGATGAATATGGTTCCAGCGACCCTGTGTTTTATACTCGTTCTACACTGGGTACGCCGTAAAACGGATATGGAAAACTGGGAAGTTTTTGCATTTTTAGCGACCCATGTCAGAATGAGACATTTTACATGCGACCAAATGTGGAGAATGAATGATATGAATATTGCTAAGGATTTAACCCATAGATCGGTGGTGTTAAGTAATGTCTTTTCAAAACTTATCGGCAGATTTTTATGGATGGCTTCTTTATGTGGAGCCCCATTCAAGGATGGTTTGAAAAAAATCTGTAATCAAGAATTAAGCAAATATTTAATTCAGTTATGAATGTAAATTGTTGTAAATTTGCAAACGCCTTTTAATTATGATGTTATTTTTCTCAAATTTTTCATAAATAACATGTAAAGACAGTATGTAAATTTTTTGATCGAAAATAACAATCTCGAGTGAAATGAAGCGAACGGATACATGATTGGTCAATTCATTTTAAGGCGCTCGCTCATTGGCTACTGCTCACAATAATCTCGGAAGCTTCTCTTGCTTTTCTCGATCAAAGAAAATAACGTACTGTAAATATTAATTCAATGTTAATAAAAACAGCTAATATATTTTTTAAATACTTTTTGCACAATAATTGATAATCAACTGTTTCAACTGTCTCAAATCGGCCCAGAAAGGTTTTTCTTTTATTTTCTCAAAATTATTAGGACATAAAAGCATTTTTGCAACACAATTATGAATCATAATTTATGATGCTCATAGAAATATTTATGAAACACTAATTTTCGACAAAAATTGAGAAGCAAAAAGGGTCCTTTTAATAAAAAAAACATTTATCACCAGAAATTGACCTCTTGAACTTTGGCTTTCATTTATAGCTCCTCACCGCCAATTTTATTGTTTTAGTGTTTTTTTGAAAAATAGGGACAATATGGCAGCAAAGCATAAAGACGATATGTAGGGTGTCCGCCGGGAATTTTCCGAGGTATTAACTCCGACAGGCTACCAAATTATTTCAAGTGGGTTTCTAAATGTTTTTTCTCGGAGAATTTAGAAAAAATATTTTTTTTTAATTATGTCTTTACTTGACCTCAAAAATGTAAAAAAAACGATTTTTTCACTTTTTCTCCCATTTTGACCCTGAGGCCGGTCCGACAGAAAATTTTTGATGTGATTTTTCAAAATTTCAAACAATTTTGCATCTGGCATGAGAGTTTCAGAGTGAGCAATTCATATGGGACAAAAAGTCTAACGACCCAAATCAAAAATGTCCACTAAGACAAACAAAAAAAATATTTTTTCGAATTTATTGTGAAAATTTGTCACGAAACCCACTTAAAAATATTTCGAGGCTCCTAGGAGTTAAAATCTGGAAAAAAATTCATATTGCATGTAGAATTTAGTCAAAAAGGTTACTTCAGGTCATTTAAGGTCAATTTAGAATATTTTGGACCATTTTTTTGATCTTTCTGGGTTATGTTAACTAAATGCTAAAGGTTTCAGAAAAATCGAATGTCAATTTCTCCAGTTAGTTTTTTGACTCATTCCCGGCGGACACCCTAACGATATGACGAAATATAGACGAAGACCACAGTCATAGATAAATTATAATTTTTTTAAACATCAAAAAAGACTATTGATCTACTTCCTGACCTCATGTTCGATGGTATGATTTTCCAAAAGAAATATAGTCAGGCTAAAGGCGAAACAGATACAAATGCGTTATTAGACTCAGTCTGTAGCCAATTTGCTGGTAATGAACATGAAAGTAGAAAGGATAGAGACCGAGTCAATAAATTGTTTTCTGTTTTGAATGGAGATAAATTATCGTTCAGTACTTTCAACGATGGTAGCGATAGGTAAACATTTTCAGAAAACATGATCTTTGAAAAATTTATTTAAACAGACAAAACTTTTCGTGTCAAGGAGGTGGTCATTGACTACTGGTCAACATTATAATGCCTTATTTCTGAAATGTTCCTAATTAATCAACCTACGCATATGATGATTCATTTTAAAAAGGTCCTAAAATCATAAGAAAGAGATAAACGTCTTTAATCGATATGCGATTGGAATTATGCCTCTCTTTGCCGCCAGAGAACGTAGTCAAACTCGTGGGTTGGGTGTTACAGGTTTTTCAGCACTGAAATTCTACGATATTTATGAAAAAATCTGGGCTTCTCATTCGTCGAAAATCAACTTTATTCAAATTTAAAACAATTGATTCAGAAGTAATCTCTGGATTTTTATGAAGTATATCATATTTTTTAAGGCCCAGTATTTTGTAAGCTATCGGCATTTCAAATGTCGAAAAATGCCATTAAAATGAAAATTTCGCTAGTTTGGCAAAAATCATCAATAAATCGCTTTTTGGAAATTGTGTGACAATGCTTATAAGATAGCTCTCGTCGAGGGGCACACATGACATGCAAAAAATTTGAAAAACAAAACTGGGACAAGGTAGATCTTACAAGCAAATGTCAAAATTTTTAAAGTCAATTTTACTAGCCCCAGTTTAACAATTTTGTAATCGACATGTCACATATCCTTTTCGGAAGTTCTTCCGAATCGGAAGGAACTTCCATCTCAAAAAACGCTTACTATCTCTACGGCGCGTGTTCGAATCCCATGATGTTGTCTAAGTGATTGTCTTAGTGATGTGCTTGGTGATTATCACAACCGATAAAATTTAGCGCGTTCCATTATCAAGATACTTTGCCTAATAACCATAATCCACTAAGAAACATTACGTGGATTCGAACACGCGCTATAGAGATAGTAACGTTTTGAAGATGGAGGTCCCGTCCGAAAAGGCATATTGAAATAATCGGTATGCCTATGATTTAAAACACGAGTAAAAGATTGACAATAAAATGACCAAAAGTGTTTTATTTCTAAGCACAGATATAACAATTGATTTGATACTTTGGGTATATCTTGAATAATAATTCAGTGAAAACTCGTGTAATTTAATAAAGAAAATACCACTTAGCGGGGTTGAGTAAACAGATGGTCGTCGGCAATAGAAAGTCAAGCTGACCGTAAAGCTAACTGCGCGAATTTATTACTATATTCATTGTGATAAATCAGTGGCCTCAAAAAAGCGTGATTTATCAGAATGTATACAGAATACATCCAGCCCTCCCATTAGGAAAATCTGATCAGATTTTTAAATTGACTACAGTAGATCTCCAGAGACAGTACAGTACAAGTTAACTTTTAAATTTGGAAAATCCAATAAAATTATAATCTAGCGTTGATTTAAAATAAAATAAGAAGATTAAGGCTCCAACTTAAAAATTAATTACAAAAATCATTAAACATAAGAGTACATAATTTCCGATTGACAACACTGTTTGTTTTACTTTGTAATTATTGAACATAAATGATAACCCGTACCCTCAATATAGCTAGTTAATAAGTTATCAAAATAGAACTCATGTAATTGATAATGGCTGATGACAACATTGACATAAAAGATGGTACTGTCTCGGCTACGTTTATTTCACCCGGCGAATAATGGCAATAGGCGGTAAACGTTGATTTAATATGTTTTCATGTTCCACCTTAAAAAATCAAATTTTTCAAGATTTGATATTGTTGATAAACGCATATATCCAGAAAATGTATCATTCCACTTATTGGTGTAAATTCCGGTTACTGATCGTGTCAAAATCAAAGTTCCTAGTTTCTGAGTTGGTAAAAAAATGATCAACGCACTCGTCCATTTCAACACCTAGGGAATAATCGTATTGTATTTTTTTATCATCATATTTTCTTAGACTACTTTACTGTTCGATGCAAAATTTCCGCAAAAATTGATATGGGTGACAATCAAATAATTCTTTTGGTCTTAGTAGTTTGGTGATTCGCTTAACCCCTGCATGAGTAATGATTTTGGCATCTTTAACGGTCATTTTGATTGGTCGGAAAATATTTTCTTTAGTATTTCTATATTTTGTCTGAGTTGAATCTTGATAGTTTCAAAGAATCGGTATTTTTTTCCCGTTGGAATCGGACACAGTTTTAAAGTCGGGATCGAATCTTTTTTGTCGATACTTTGAGGTCGCACTTTTTTTCAATCTGATCGGCAGCATTTTGTCAAGTTTTGGAATCGCACATTTTGACAGCCTGGATCGGCACATTTCTAAAACTCTGACGGCACATTTTTGTCACTCTGTCGTGCACCATTTCTAAACTTCATTCCACTGTATTCATTAACTTCCAAGTACATCTCAAGTTGTCTTGATTTTTCTTCATTTTATTCTTTGGAAAATTTGACAGCTTTTTAACATAAAATGGCCGCAGGGCTCTACCACAAAAAGGGCACCCTCTTCATCTTTTCCAGTTTCCTTTACCATGTGATCCCAATTTCTTCGAAGTGTTTTCCCGAAACAACTTCGCACGTCAATTTTGCGCATGGTGCCGAACCAACATTGAAAATATGGAATTCGTTAATTTCAATACAACAATCCTTGTAACTTCAAGTGATAAAACAAATTTTTCATCGGATGTCCATTAACCATCTACCAAGACGTCAGTTCAATTTTCAAGATATGAAATTGTCGAAAATTTCTTCTCTTCCCATTTTCAAATCAGAAGCCATTCCCTTCAAATGAAATAAAGCTGTGATCTTTGAAGCTGCGCTCTTTATTTCCATAATCAATAATCTCTGTATAAATACAGTCTCGTAGTGCGAGCAGGCTTGGTACAGTCTTACCGTTTTGCACCAGTGAGACATAATCGTATGCCAATGATTAAACACGGAGTAAAAAAGTATTACAAAATGACCAAAAAGTGTTTTATTTTAACCAGCTAAAACTTGATTTGCTACTTTGGAACTTGAAATAATCCACAAATCGTGGTAATTTAAGATGAATAACACACGGGTGAGTAAACAGATCGTCACGCAGATAGAAATCACTGACGTCAAACTACGGCCAATTATTACTTTATTTCATGGAAAAATCAGCTGGCCTGAAACCTGTGATTATCAGAAGTATACAGAATACATTCAATATCACTGAGAATTTACTACATCGTCCAAAACTAAATCATATTCGATACAGTCACCCAGACAAAATTTTTACGTATAAAATATTCAATTTTCAAACTATTTACATTGTAGATTGTTTTGAAAATCCTGGCTTCTTATCGGTCAAACTCAAATTTTTAAAAACATTGACTTGAAATAGTTAAATGTTAGTCCAAAATGTTCCTTTAGTTCAACTGATACTTAATATAATCTAATCTGTGACAATTTATAATATATTCATAGAGAAATCTTAATTTCAAATGTTGGTGATGAATCATACTTTGTGTCGGAAGCCAAAGTGAAAAACTACGAATATTAAAGTCGTCCAAATTAATTTCCGTTTTTCAATATTAGTTTTACAACGTAAGAAATTCAGGAGAAAAGAACGTATAACATAAGAAAATTTCCACAACAGGATTTTTTATGATATTTTATACTTTTTCGGCCCGACTACGCAAAAATCAAAATTTTATGATTTAAAATGATTTTTTCGTACAAAAGTATCGATTTTTGAAATTTTGCGAGAGGACATAAGATGATCCTTATCTCCTTATTGACCAAAATATCAGTTCAAATAAAGAATATACGGGGGTCGAGCAAAAACTGTAACAGCCTACTCGTCGGGTACTTTTTATTCAAATTTTGCCAACATGCAAGAAAATTGCTTCAAACCAAAAAAAAATTGATTTTGGGACCGGGTCCCCCTGAGAAAAAGAACATCGCCTCCTAGACCGTTTATACAATTATGATAAACCAATGGTTTAAATTTTAAAACCATACATTTTATTAAAGCCAAACGCGAGGGGCACAACTTTTTGGCTGAGTTTTTTCCGAAAATTTCACAATTTTTTTCAAAAATGAATTTAATTTTTTTAAAGGCGCCTTGGAGTTGAATTTAGGGGAAATGTTAGAGGTGTCTCAAATTGAGACTCTCAATTCAGATAAAAGGTGTCAAATCATTTAAAATAATTTCTACTATATTTCGAGCTCGAAAAGAGTTGACACAAATTAATCAAAAATTTGAAGATGCCGTCCGATTCCTCACCTGCGCACAACAAATGACCATGAGCCGTCCTGGCACTCCGATTGGTCCGATGATTCTATAACTCGTCGCTCACGCTCAAATCCTGAATTTTCCAAATTCGGATGCAAATCCTATCCCGTAAAAAGCCCACAAAGATTCTGTCGGCCAGCTCCCCGTGGATGCGCCTTTCCCAGAACAGGGCGAGGTTCACAAATGTTTCGACATGATCAAGCTCGCCGTGGATTTCCCAGGTTTGATAATTACCGGCGTTACGATTCCGGATCGGGTCATACCGGATCGAATTCCATGCGATATGGAGGGCATAGACCGAAGCCAAACTTGCATGATCAATTTGAGAATGCTAGTGGGAAGGAGTCGTTAACTGAGGATCAAGGATATCAAACTGCAGCTACAAGCCACTCAAAAACCACTATCGAAAATGAACATTCTTCGCCGAAGACTTATAGTGAGCAAATAACTCTATTCAAGGGGGTGTTGAACTCTGATTTTACACATTCTCGATGATATATCCTGTTCCAACCCCTTTGAATCAAAAACGGTTTTGTATAATACAATTTGTACAATACGTATTGTCCAACTACGTCTTGTAAAATACAAACCCGTTTTTGATTCAAAGGGGTGGGAACAGCATATACATAGGGTTCGGACCGGGAGAACAATGGGCCAAACTAAAAGTTTTCGTGAGTGTTCTTTGACCTCACACGGGTTATCGTTACGAAAAATGTTACTATCGAAAATGCGCAGGCGGAAAAAATTTTTTTGATGAAAATATTCGGCCAAATGTAACCAAATGGAAATTTTTTTTTCTCTCTTGGTCCGACATTAGCTCATTTTTATGATACAAATAATCTTAGATTTGCGCAAGGTTGAGCAATGTGAAAAATCGGCAGTTTAAAAATTAAAACCTAAATATCACCGCAACATTCTCTCGTGAATTTTTTTTTTCTATAATTTTTTTAGTTTTCAAATTCTACATTAGAATTTTTATTCTGTTTTTAGTTGAATTCAGTCGTTTAAAGGTTCAAATTTTCCCCGGTCCGAACCCTATATCCATTATTATCCCCGGGTAACACTAAAAACTTATTCCCTATTCTGTTAACAGGCAAATAATTTTTTAGTGTTACCCGGGGATAATAATGGATATATACAGTATCTAATATACTGAAAACTAACAGCTTCTAAGAAATCCTCGAAAATGCTTATTTGTAGACCTATGATAGGTCACTTATCCTTAATCTTGCGAAATATCTCAAATTCGGAAATCCTGGACGATAAAAGTTTCAAAGGACGGCAAGGGACTGAGAGGGATTAGTTTTTGAGTCCCAATTTTTGTTTCGCTCGATCAAAATGTCGCGCGCGCCCTCAGCTGGTGAAGATGCCGTGAGCTCTTTTATACTTATAAAATAAAAAAGAACTTTTTATTCAAATCTAAATTCTATAACATCACAAAGTGTTCCTAAAGATTACACCAATAGTTACAGAATCGTTCCAAGATGAACTTTTCCGAACTGTAACATCTAACTCCTCCTAGAGTCCTAGGACCTAGACGATAAACATTTAATTAAGCTTAAATTTGTATACAACACATTGAACACGTAACGGTAATATGGGAAGCTTTTTTCATCTGGCGACTAAACAATATACAATCGTTGACCATATTCGACTTTAAAATCAATCTCCTCCGAGGATACATTTGCAAAATAGCTCACATTTTTACTAGTATTTTTACTAAGAATTTCTGAGAGATATGAATCATATCATATGATCCATATCATATAAATTTTTCAAGATCACGTGACAAAATTTCAGACAAAAATGTGCTTCGATATTTTCGAAAGTAGACTAAAAATAAAGCCAGTGAAACACTGATCAGAAAGTTGGCTTACGTCAAGATGATATTTGCAATTTTTAGTGGTTAAATTAACGCAAACATTATTTTTTAAATTTCATTTGTAAAAAATACATGGAAAAAAATTAGAAGACTGCAAAAATTTCGAAATTTTTTTTTGCTGATTTGGTTTCCTTTGTAACCATCACCAATCAATTTTGAGCATGTTTGATGCCACTATATATGATTTATTATAAATCACTATTACTTTTACCACGAGTTAGGTAGGAATTAAATTAAAAATGTATTCGCAATTTAAAACCTTCGAAAAAAATATTATTATTTTTTGAAATTTAGGTACGGCAATTTGAAAATATGTCAACTGATTTCAGCAACAATTTTCAGGGATGATTCTAAAATAGCCGACTCCGAAAGTTATTGGCCCGGATTAGCGAATTTTAACTCATCGTCTACAAAAATAAAATATTATTTTTACAACAATGGAAATTTCCCTTTTCAACCTTTTTTGGTAGAATTTGTGTGAAATTTCGAAATAAGAGCTTTAAGGGGGTACTGGTCGCTGGTTCTATGAGGCATTTGGGGCTTTGAAAATGGTCCAAATTGATTTGGGATGGTAATCAAGTGTACTACCGACCAAATTATCAAAAAGTTTTTTTTCGAAATTTTCTTGTTTTTTCGATTTTTTTCTAAATATTTTTTTCAAAATGAAGTTCAAAAATAACGTTTGCTTTAATTTAACCAATAAAACTTAAAAATGTCACCTTGACGTAAGCCAACTTTCTGATCAGTGTTTTTCGTGGCTTTTTTTTGATACTATTCGAAAAAAACGAAAGCACATTTTTTCCGAAATTTTTCACGTGACTATTCAAAAATTTATATTGTCGCAAGTTTTGGGGGTCAAAAATTAAAAAAAAAAGACTTCTCAGGAGGAGTTTCATTGTTCGGTGCTAGGTTCGCTGGAATTTGAGTGGATCCAAAATATAAACCTCAGAAAGGAGATCAAATATTTTGTGTGAAAAAATGCCTAAAAATCGCAAAAATCAGTAGTTTTCGCAGCGAGTTTCCAGAAAAAAACTGAATGGATTTGAAAGAAAAGCAGCTTCAGAGGACTAAGTTTATAAGTCATACGGGATATGTTTAGGGAAACCCAACCGTGAGAAATATGCCAAAATGACACTTTAACGCGTTGGAGTTAAGAAGCTGATTTTTTTAGGATACTAAGGTTAAACACCCGAGAAAAAATTTTGGACAAAAATTTTTTCCCGAAAATGATCCCCAAAACGGTTCCGTGAGGGTTAAAAGCCCTCAAAACTCCAAAAAATTGATCATTTAAACGCGTGCAGAGAAAAAGAGGCTGAACTTTTCAAGGAGATACTAAAAGTTAACCGCCCGAAAAAATTTGTGACAAAATTTTTCCGAAAATGAACCCAAAACTGGTCCGTGGGGGTAAAAGGCTCAAAACTCTCCAAAATTCGTCGATTAACGCGTGCGATTTCAGCTGAACTTTTTAGGAGATACTAAGTTACCCCCAGAATATAATTTGGGACAAAAATTTTCTCGAAAAAATGAACCCAAAACGCGTCCGGGAAGTTAAAAGGCTCAAAAATCCAAAAAAATTGACAATTTAACGCCCGTGAGAGTAAAGACCTCAACTTTTTCAGGAGAACTAAGTAACCCTAGAAAATTTGGGACAAAAAAATTTTTCCCGAAAATGACCTAAAAACCGGTCCGTGAGGGTTTAAAGGCCTCAAAAACTCTCTAAAGTTCGTCAATTTAACGCGTGGAGTTTCGAGCTGGCTTCTAAGGGAATACTTAGTTACCCCAGAAAAAATTTTGGGACAAAAATTTTCGCCGATGACCCAAAAACCGTCCGTGGTTGTTAAAAAAGGCTTCAAAAAATTGATTCAATTTACGCGGGAGAGTAAAGAGCTCACTTTCAGGGGAGATACTAAAGTTTAACCCCGAGAAAATTTGGGACAAAATTTTACAGCCTCGAAAGACCTAAAACCGGTCCGTGGGGGTTAA
>SCLH01000529.1:282317-341649 GCA_004367855.1 Oikopleura vanhoeffeni | reverse complement strand
TGGAAAAAATATTTAATTCATTGATTTGGAGAAAAGTTGCCGCTTTTATAGGTTGAATTATATCGACCAGACTGGGAAATTAAATTGTGTCATGGATACAAACTACAAAGAAATGGTGATTGTCATGCACTTATAACGCAGAGAAAATATTTCCAGAGATGTCTCAACTTTGATTTTAAACGAAAAGAAATAAATAGCTATCGTGAAAAAATTGCCTATGAAATAATTGCTGGAATTTATTTAGAACAAAAATTGCGTGCAGATTTTTGAAGGCAGTACCAGATAAATAGATAAAACGACAAATTAATTGGAATAGTTTTTGTCATTCATAAAAATTCCAAAATATGCCTATATTTTGCTTTTTCGAAAAACGCCTATCTTTTGCCTAGGAAGTTTTGAAAATAAACCCCTAATCTTTTGCCTTACTCTCACGTCTATCCACCGTCTATCCGCCGGAAAAGTTTTTTCGCTCAAAACCTTCACCTATTAGCCGGATTTCACCCATTCGCCCTCACCTATCCGCCGGACCCTGCTGTATTAGGGATTATTTTCGATATAGAGGCCCGATTATGGTCGGCCTGAGTCGTGAAAAAGTGCCCAATTGTGAAAAAAAACCCATGTTTTTTTTTAAATAGCACGCAATTTATTCGAAACATTTTTCAAATACAGTCATACACCTCTAACTGGAACACCCTAACTGGAACACTTCCTCTAACTGGAACACTTTTTTAGGGTCGGTATATGTGTCTCTAACTGTAACAATAAAAAAATGTGCTTTTTGAACTGATCTATATTGATCTATATAGGGGTTAGCTCTAACTGGAACACTTCCTCTAACTGGAAGCTTTTTTTAGGTCGGTAAGTGTTCCAGTTAGAGGTGTATGACTGTAGTCTACAAAAAAATAAGAAATATTTACTTAAAAAATTACTTATAAAAAACCAGTACCGTTAATGCGACACATCCTTGACCAGATTTCAAATGAACTCTATCCACTTTTGGCTCGTCCATTCCCCAATCAGAATAAACCATTTCTAATCCATCCCACCAACTGAAGGAATACACATCCCCATCACTTGATAACGATTCTTCTTTAACATTTAATCCGATCCAAGCTTCTATGAATGCGCTTTTTATGGATTTAAAAATTGTAAAAAACTTTATTTATAAGTTGCTCTAGATTTTTAAATTAATTAAATAATTAAAATTTATTTATTTAATATCAACGTTTCGAGGAGTCATTATCAGGCTAATAGGATATTTTAAGACTTGTAAGTAGGGTGAAAAAATTAATAATTCCGACATTTTTTTCGACCTTCCAAGATAGGTGACACCCTACTTGTAAGTTCTGAAAACAAAAAGTTCAGAATCTGGAGTTTACTAATTTTCTGAAAAAATTGTGGGCAATACTGAATCTAATTTTCAGGTCCACTTTTTTCACAAAATTAGTAAACTCTAGATTCTGCACTTTATGTTTTCTTACAAGTCTTAAAATCTTCCATTAGCCTGATAATGAATCTTTGAAACGTTGCTATTAAATAAATAATTATTTTTATGGTCAAACCCCAAAAAATAGTTTATTTATTTATTTCGACAAAAGGTCTTTTAATTGACGTTTCGGCTTAACCTCCTCACACCCAGAAACGAGAACTTCGCCTCACACCGAAAAGCCTATCTAAAGGCAATACTTTGAGCGCTTATGACGGGAAAACTTGGAAAGATATCAATTAACTTATTTGTCACTGATTGAGATCAAGGAAAAAATTAAGTGAACAACAAGTAACATTTTAAAATTTCGAAGTTTGTAAATTAGATAACTGCGAAAGAAAATAGAGGTTCACTCACCTTGTATTTTTTGAAAAACCAGACATTTTTTACAATGACATATAAGTTACAAATTTAGGAGTGAAACTTCAGCTATTGAAAGCTGGTCTCAAATTTGAAATATGATATCTTGATTGCTTACAAAATAATTATTCATATCGCCGCGCGTCGAAATATATGCAGTAAAATGTGAAAAATATTGCTAATCAGCTGAAAACTCTAAATTAGTACCACCTTATGTTCTATATTTGATCGGTTTGTCTTTGTCGGCTCTATTTGGGTTAAATTGCCGTTCAATTCTTTCGTAAAATAATTTTTTGAAAAATATTTTTTTCCATTATTTTGAGTTTCATAAAAATCACTTGTGAAAAAATTATTCTTCGTATAGAGACTGCAGATAAAATAAACTTATATCAAAAGAATCATCAAATACTNTATAATACAAGGAATATCGTTCAAATTTTTACGCACAGAAGGATTGACAGTGTTATTTCTGATTTTATTTTCATCTAAAAATTTAAAAAAAATTACATGTCCCTATAAAATTCAAAGGTTGAACATGTTTTGACAATTGATTTCACACACACTATCTCTGTATATCGCCACGAGATATTCAGTTTGATAAGTTTTAGAATTTTTTCACCCTTCTCCTCAGGCGACAGTCGAGCTGACTTGATTTAATTATAAAAAATTGACAGAAAAAACATTAGTTTCAGTCATAAGGCTCAGCACCTCCAGTGTTAAAAACTAGTTCAAAATGCTCTGAACCTAGCACACAAGTTTAATGACTCCCTTAAGCTATGAAAGCATGTGCAAAACATTTTCCGTTGTCAAACGTTTTTCGCTTTCAGTAATGTAATTCGTGACTCCTCATTAAAACTCGAGTGCTTCATATTATGTAAAATCACCCAAGGAGTAAATTTTGAAATTTTAGTTTTTGCAGGCAAAGGTCTTAAAATGTTGTCAGCTTTCGTGTTAGTAGTCCTTTAAGTCATTTTTCGGTCAGTTGAAAATTTTGGATTTTCAAAATTTTTGAAAAAAATCTCGAAAAAATTTTTGCAAAATTGCCAGAAAAAGTGGGTGTGGTGGGTGGAAGCGGGTTAGGCGGGAGGTGAGGAGTTTTTTTTTTTTTTGCGGTGTGTTTTTGTTTTGTGGTTTTTTTACTTGTTTTTTATTGGTTCCCCAAATTTTCTGGAAAAATTAAGTTGAAGGGCTTCCCTCGGATTCCATACCTCCTCTAGTATTCTGGTTTTTTTGTAACAACGCGCCATTAGCTTTCCGTGAAAGAGAATTTCTGGAAGAAATTTTCGAGAACTTCCAAAGTCATCACCCCGTAAATATCAAAACTTTTTTTTATTTGCATTCATTTTCAATCACATTTAAATAATCTCTCTGAGGATTCGAAATTTTAACTCCAAGGAGGACAAGTTAAAAAAACTCACTTTTTTTAACTGTTGAGCACCCACAACCCCCTAAAAATTATAAAAATTTTATTCAAAAATATTTTTGGCTTATTTGAATTAAAGACCCAAAAAAGTGCTCAAAAGGTTTTTCTTAAATTACTAAAGTGTAACGGTCGAAGATTGACGGTTGCTGACGCTACTTATACCTATCCACTTACCGAAATTTTGACACCTGAAAAAGTAAAAAATGTTCCTATTTTTTTTTTCGGACCACATTGTGGATGTAATGAAATGAATATAAGAGTTGTAGGGTTGTTTCTTTAATACGGGGCGCCGAGGGGAGATGTGTGTAGGCATTGGTCAGTGTTTTATGTACGAAAGTTTTTAAAAATAGAAAATTCTTGGCTTTTCAAAACAGAATAGGTAAAATAAAACGGGTTATTGCCTATATTCGGCGTTAATGATTTTTATTCGAAGTAGACGGAGATTTTCGGATTTTTTCTAAACCTCGATTCGTTCATTCATGATATCAGTCCCAAAAGTTGCCAGTAAATTTTAATTTTTTGGGGGTGGGGGGCGAGGCGAATTCTATTTACTTAAGAGAAATTCTAATTTTTAGCATTTTGTAAGTATAATTTTTTAATTTTACAGGTTGTATGTTCAGTTAGGTGTTTTGCCGTCTAACCTGATTTTTACCTTGCGATATTAATAGGATTTATTCAGCTTAGGAACGGACAAAAGTGGACCCTAAAAAAAAAATCACAAATATACAACTTGCATATTAACAAACCGTTCCTAGAAGCACCCTTTTATTATTTCTAGGATAGCCAAAAAAATTTGTATTCATCATTCTTATTTTCAATTTTGACGCAAATATACTCAACGCAGCTTATTTAAAAAATTTTATAATGAAGAGTTTTTTTGTCCATTTTGCTCATTGATAATATGTTGGTATCATCAAAATTAATTTTTTCTTGGATCCGTTAACGCGTAACAGGAAACTTGATGGCTCATTGTAACTTGTGGCTCTTCTTATTCGGGCGCTCTTTCATTGTATCTGCGGGCTACTCTTTGCGCATATTCATTTTAAATGGATGATGCTTCGCTTGGTTTGCACTTTATCTCTTAAAATCGTGTTTTGCACCTTAACAGGAGAATTCATTACAGATATGTCAGCGTCTTAAAAATAGTATTTTTCCTGTTACCACAAAATTTTGAGCTTTATTCTGATTATTGTTCTGAGTTAGTTTTTATATACTTAGGCATTGTTAACAAAGCTTTAATTTTTTGTGAGCGTCGGAAGAAATAGGATCCCTACTATGATTCAGTTGTGTTAAAAGAGGTTATAGTTGGAGACAACCTACGACACATTTATTTTTAAGTGTTCTATGAAAATTGATAATTCTGTCGCCTTTTAGTCTGTTTGAACCAAAATTGGTCCAGGGAAGGGCTCTTTATGCTAAAGAGCTGAAGTGTGAGAGGAGTTGTGCGATTGTTTTTCCTTGCTGACTGCAGCTTTAGACTTGAACTTTATTTTGTGGAAAAGATTGTTGGGCTTAATTAAAATAAATCTGTTCACTAGTGTATATTTTTCAGTTTAACTGTTTCTTGTGGCCTCAGAAAAATAACGGGCATTCAACAAAGTCTTTTGAACTTCAGCCGCTCAAGAAATTAAAGAAAACAATCCGGTAGGGGGGGGAAGCCGATCACAGAAATTAATATTTTTAGCTAGGCTATAATTGCTATAGACTACGGCTTTAGTAAATGAATCACCACAATACTTGCCTGTTCATGAATAAATAGTGTATATATTTTTCTTCTAGAAGTATAAAAAGTACTCATGGATCGAATAAGGGAGGGAGATACAAACTTGCAGGAAGAATCAGAGATTGGATCTTGGGGTTTCGATATGGCTATTTGATTCTGTTGAGGATGGTTGGGTAGAACCAGACTCAGGGACTTGACACAAGGACATGCATGTACAGTCATTAACAAACTTTTAAGTCAGCATTTACAAGATTTGAAAAACTATTTTTATAAATTCATCAAATTATGCTCGATTTATATTATTTTGTTAAATTATTTGAAAACTCTGCGGGTGGAGGGTAATTTTGCTACACGTTTCAGTGTTTTAAACTATTCAGGTCTTGTACTTGGAAAAACTGATTGGTAAATTCAAAACATCGAGTTCACTCGGGGTGTACGGTGCGATGCATTGTCAAAACAACCTTATTTCTACAGGATTGTAGTGGGTCATGGATCGCCACTAACTCATTTTAAAAATCAGCATGAATAGAGTTTGGCCATATGGCACGAGAGTATGAATCACAATTAGGGGATATGCTGGAAACTGTTAACATCGGTATAGTGTGCGGCAAATATCGCCCTCAAATTTTTATTGATTCTAGTTTGCATGGACATAATAATTACCCGGAATTATTATGTAGTCTTATAAGTTTAAGAGATTAACGGTCTGCCATAAATTTATTCTGGTTCGATGACAGTCTAAATTGAATGAGAGGAGGGTGGGGTGTGTAGAAGTCTGACATTGTAAATAAACTTTTTATATAATACGTTTTGGGATTGGAGTCATCAATATATTAAATTTATCGCTGGCAGATAAAAAGTAGAATTTTAAAGTCTTTGTAGAGAGAAAAATGTTTAAAATGTCCAAAATTATGGTTTTTCAAGATTTGAGAAAACTTCATTTATTGTTGTTCATATTACGATTTCGACTACACGAAATGGCTATAATTCCCTGACTAGACAGAGTTAGCGAAATAATTTCTTAATGCAAAAGGCAAACAGGTGGGAAAAAGCAAGAGAGGGGAGAAATGGGAGGAGTAGGGGAATGGAAGGGTAGGTTAGACATTGTAAAAAAAAAAGCGTTAAAGCAATATCAATTTCATAAAATTTCTGGTGTATTTTCATACGAGAACAGTAGCAGGTAACATGACCACTGCAGTGCAAGTGGGGCACTGTCTGAGTACCAGGTAGGTTAAATAGTAATCTATAATTAAACAACTGGGGTATTCACGTGAATAGAAAACAAGAAACGATATATTATTATCCTCCATAAGTTTTTGAGTAATCCATTATTTATATTTTTTTACAGTTAATTGACTGGGCGTACTTATAATATCTTATGAGCTCTATTGTCAGGAATTGCAATTTGAATGCATATCGCTTGGAATCCAGAAAAAAACATTATTTAGCCTTAAATAATACAGATCTACTCCCGCAATTTCAATTTGTTTTTTTAATTCCTTGATACGACAAAAGCCTGCAGGGAATTGTATCTGGTGCGTCGTTGATGGCCGTGTAGAGGTTGATAGGCAAGACCCATACTTTTGTTAGCTGAAAATTATTTTTGACTGATTTAGAATTTTTGAATCTCCACGTAATTTGTTTAAATATATATAAGAAATAAAAAAATTTGAAAGACACTTTAACATTCTGGATATGTGTTGGTTCAGTAAAATAATGACAACAAGGCTATTGGTTGTGGAGGTATATAGGGTCGATACGGCAATCGTATCTTTGAACTAAAAAGAGCTAGAGGTCTGATGTTTATGATTTTTGATCGAGCGTCGAAGGCGAAGGAGCCGTTGGCTTTTTATGTCATATAAACTCAATCGTAAAAAAAAGGATTACCCCAAAAATTTTTCAGAAAAATGGATCTAAAAAATTTTCTGAAGTGTCGAAAATAAAAATCTTTTCTGCTCTAGCGCTTCGAACGGTTAAAATGTGGTCTAGTTGTATAATACGCCGTATTATTTTTCTCAAAAACATTCAACTGTACGAATGCGTTTGGTTCTGTAAGATAAAAATGAGGTGGGAACACGAGGAGTCGGATGTCAGAAATAAATTTTCTAAATGCGTACTCCTGGGAGTTAAAAATGAATCGCTTAAGTCCAGGCACGTGAACGAGTTTTCGTTAACAAAGTTATTACGAAAAAGCATAATAGTACACGGAAAAAAACAGATTTGCCACTGATAGCATGAAAAAAATACGAACTTTTCCGTGGGGCGATAGATAGCCAGAAAAACAGTCTTTTCGCCAGTCGTTGATTATCTTTTAGATGAGAAGATTAAAAAAGGAACAACAGTTTTTTCGCTTGAATTTCGCAGTAGTAATGTCAAATTTTGAAACATTTCCTAATTAGTACGAAAAAAATACAGCTTTATTCAAGATAATTTTGCTCTGGTTAACCTCATTTACCGTTGGTTCAACATGCTATCTTAAAAAATATGATCAAAACGTCTCCCAGAGTACGAACTACCTTTCCGGATTGTTTTATTTCACGTTCCTATTGTCCTATGCCGAGAGAAAATAAGCATTCAAAAAGTCCGAGGTTTTGCTTGTATAGAAGCCCCCTTAAGGGAGGTGGGGGTGTCGCTGATCTTGGCCTCTTCAAGTCATTTCCCGCAACTGCAAAGGTGATATTCCTAGAAAACAGTTATGTAAACAACAACTAACCTCGCGGTAAATTCTAAATAACAGTAATCTGATACATCCTTACCTACGCCGACACCTACGCTTTTAAAAAGCCTCTAAAAAGACACGCAGTTGATGCCTACTCCTTCGAATTTTTATCGATTTGTTTCATTGGAGTTTGTTTTTGTGTCAGGTCTCCGGAGAAGCCTTACGAATAATGCAAGAAGCGCTTTTGTTTTTAAATTTGCTGTTCAGCGGCACAAAAACGCGAAAAAAACCAAAATTAAAATTTTTAAATGGTCATTGGAGGCTCAGGAAAAGCCTTATCTCCTCCACAGTGACGAACATAGGTACTGGCATGGCTGAAAGCACAAGCGTTGTTTAAGGCAGATAAACTTAGAGAGTGTTTTCGAAATTTTGCTTGCGGCGTCTTTGGGAGCCATGTCAGACTTTTTCATTTTTAGCAAATTGTTCCGAAGATGGGTCATTTGGAGGCTCACGCAAAAGCTATTCCTTCACCAGTTAAAGAGTAGACGTTCGGTGTATAGCTGCGTATCTGAAAGCCGCAAGCTTTGTTTACAATGAAACTCTAAAGAGTTGTTTGCGAAAATTTTTGCTTTCGGCGTCTCTTTGGGGGCCATGGCGAATTTCATTTTGAGCTCTAAATTTTTGTACAAAATAGAAGAAACATGAAAAGATGCTTCAAAATAATTTTTTCGCGTAAATACAAACAGCTTTAAGTGATTGTTTTGGTTGCATGTTTAACTCGGTGCGTCAAGGAGATGAAAAAGAAGATTGAGCGCACTTCAATTATACATCATAGAATAAAATCAATTTAATTTTGTTTTTCGTTTTTTGGCTGTTTTGGCCGCTGAAAGCAAAATTTAAAACAAAAAGCGCTTTGCCGATTATTGTTGGTTCTCGCGAGGGGCCTGTCACAAAAAAAATAAGTAAAAAATGATGAAAATTGAAGGGTAGGCATTCAACTGCGGTCTGTTAGTAGGTTATTTTAAAAGCGTAGGTGTCGGCGTAGGTCGAATATGTTTCAGAGGTTACTCGGTTAACATTCAATTACCGGAAGGTTGGTTCTGTTAGTTACAAATGTTTTTGGAAATATCACCTTTGGCTAATTTGACGGGAAATGACCTGGAAAGAGGCTTCAATTTTGCGACACCAACACCGCTTAATGGGGGTCGGTGAATTTTGGCACGATCACGGATGATGGCTGCTTGATAGCAGAAACGTTTTCACTGGGTTATATATTTTTCATTCAATGTACCACCAAAGTATGTTTCATACTCCAAGGCAACTTTTGAACTAAAGAATTTTCAGTTATTGCTTTTTAAAAGAAGTTATTGAAGTTCGAATTAAACTTTTTCGAATTCCACAATATGAGAACTTTTGAAAAAAAGTTCCGAGCATTATAAAAAATGCCTTATTTTTCCACCAATTTTTTTAACAGTATTTGTTTCAAATTAACGAAAAAAACTCTTCAAGATGGCCACTTTAACTTTTCACGTAGGTGATCACATATTTTTTATATGATAGTTGAAAAATCATACAACATTTTTTGGGGATTTTCCGTCGAAACTATTTGGAATTATTTTGAAAATTTTCCTCATTTCTTGTTCAAAAACTTTCAAACTTATTTTTATGGAATCCTTAGCTGAAAATATTGGGAA
Organism: Oikopleura vanhoeffeni; assembly: GCA_004367855.1. Lineage (NCBI taxonomy): Eukaryota > Metazoa > Chordata > Appendicularia > Copelata > Oikopleuridae > Oikopleura > Oikopleura vanhoeffeni. The sequence continues at coordinate 332,304 of SCLH01000529.1, read as the reverse complement.
TGGCTATTTTCACTATATTCAAATATGGCCTTGTTTTGTTTCTTTGCTCTTGTTTATACTCTGAATCGTATCTTTTGAAGGAAAACTACGGTTTGGCAGAAGTCCATCGAAGCCCTTTTCTATCAAGAATTAAAAACAATTTTATCACACTCAAACTTGTTAAATTGGTGAACCAACCCATCTACCGTTCAAAATGTATTTCATTTAACTCATGAAAAAAAATATTTCTTTGGATGTGCTAAAATTTCGGTTTTTTCGTCTTTTTTCAACAATTTGAATTTTCGATTTTGACGTAAAAATCGTATGAATAAAAATAAAATAAATTTTCAACGTTGGTCGAAACCATTTTTCAGAGCTTCTCATTAATAAAAATTAAATTAATTTCACTGTAATTTAGACCCCTTCGATAGCAAACGCGCGTTTTTGAGTGTTATTTCAAAAGACGATTTATAAAAAAAAAAGTCGATCTGACAAAAATAAGATTAAATAAAGTAAGCTCAGAAGTTCCAAGTTACGGTCTGAAATTTTTTTTCAGAATGATCGAACTTCGATCATCGAAGTGACTGAAAGTTTCCCATCAAGCGAAAAAAAATCGAAAAAGTGCAAATCTGCCAAAATGCACCGACCCTCTTTAGCATTTTGATTAATTTTGTTTAAATACCGTAGTTTTTCTTCGGCGAGATCGAAATCACAAGTAAGAATTTAATTTTGCCAAGAATAAATATAAGTGTTGAAAACTAAGCTTTAAACCTATTAGTTACACTGCAAACAAAAAATATAACGTTTTAGAATAATGATTATTGATTTCAAATTATCAATTAAAAAAATTCTTGAGGAGTCTATCAAAGATTATGCCTTTTTTTATATTTTTGCAAACATAGGCAAAAAATATAGAGAAATGCAAAAATATCATTCAAACGCATAATCTTCGATACCGAATATATTTCTCCTGCTTTTTCACTCACGCGTCATAATTATAACGTCAGAAAAGATCGCGACCAATCAAATCACACGATTCCTGAAATAAGTTGACAATCGTGTGATTTGATTGGTCACAACCTGTTCTGACATCCCAGTTATAACGCGGCTGAGGAAGCAGGAGTAAGGACTAGGGTGATACAGCAAATTGTCGACCACCGTAAATTTTTTAAAGATCAGAAATATAGGTTAATTGAGGGATTCTAAGAATATTATTACGTTATACTAAATTCTGTAATAGTCGCGCAATTTCCGTCGGGCGATTTCTGGATAATTTATGGCAAAATGACGTAATTTTTTCGAAAAATGGCATTTTTCAATATTTGTAACGCCATTATCGACGTGATGCCGGATATTTTTTTAATTTATGTGGCATGTTATATGTGTGCCTTGACAAAAGCTATCTTTTTGTAATAGTCGCGCAATTTCCGTTGCGCGATTTCTAGGTGATTTATGGCAAAATGACGTAATTTTCTTGAAAATTGGCATTTTTCAATATTTGAAACGCCATTATCTTCTAAAATAATGGTTTTAAAAAAATGAGCTTATAAGCGTCGGAATCACAAGATTTAAACGAACACGTATATAGCAATAATTCCCTTGTTTGGTGAGGTCGATTTTTGAGCCAATGAGAAACCTTGCTTTTTTCGAAAATTTTGAAAATTTGAAAAAAAAATTTTTGGTCTCTAACTTTTTCGTGACAAAATGTACTTTTCCGTTTATTCATAACTATAACATAACTCAAATGGCTCATTTGCTGTAACACCCTAGTAAGGACAATCTTCGATTTGAAGTTTTGAACGTTCCAGGGAAAATGTGCTCAAACACTAGGCAAACTACTACTTTCATATGTTTTAATATACAATATTTTGACTAAAATTGTTCATCATTTGAAAGTATTGCTGGCATTATGAGTAATATGTCACCAAAAAGTTCTCAACCAAAAAGTTTATCCGATGGTAGACTATCTAAGCAAGATTTTCGTAGAAGTCAACAAAGGTAACTGACCCATTATACTATAACTAACTGTTATAGGGTGTGGAACTTTGTAGTTTAACAGTAAACCAANAGGTTTAATTTTGTGATTTAAAAAATTTTTGCAAAAAATAAGTACTGTAATACAGTAAAAATTTTCAAAAAAAAACGCACAAACGTCATTTTGTTTCAAAGTTTATCGATAATTTTATAATTGATCTTGTCATTAATGATTAAGCGTCGTAAAATGCGATTAAATGGTGTGCGGCAAATAGTTGGCTAAAATCGAGTCTACGAGTTAATCATCATTTGAATCGGGCTTGCAATATACACACAGGGTGTCGATCTATATCGATTACGGGGCCTCTTGGCACATATTAGCTAGTTTTTAGCCAAAATTTATAAATAATTCTGCTTTTGAAAACGACTTATCCGTTTGAGTTCTTAGATAGCTAAAACTGAGCATAATTATTAAAAGAAAAATAATTTGAAACAAATGATTTGAATCAGATCGTTTTTTTCAATTTTTTTTAACAAAAACTGATAACTAAACAATTTGAGTAATCTCAGAAGAAAACAAAAAATAGTCCGATTCGGATCAATTTTTTATTTTATTATTCACTTAATATTTGTGCTCAGTTTGAGCTATCTAATAAATTAATCAAATAAGTCGTTTTCAAAAACCGAATTATACACAAATTTTGGCTAAAAAACTAGCTAATATGTGCCAGGAGGCCCCGTAATCGATATATTTAATTTAATGAATTAATTTAATGGATGAAGCATATTTTTTGGAGAATATAAAAATTGAGCTGAATATTTCTACCTAGAAGCCAAATGTCGCTTTATCTTCACATAATAATTTGATAATTAGTGAAGTTGAGCTTTACGAGTTATATTTTGTTAAAATTTTCTTCGAAGAAAATTTTTAATAGCTGATTAAAATTTTTGTTGAAATACTTCTGAAAATTTTCCACATTTTATGTTCAACAGTTGAATTTCTAATTTCCTGTCGAAATTAGTAAGAATGCTCACTTTAACTCGAACAAAATGGGCTCAAAGGTTCTTTGATTTAACCATTCTCAGGCCGGTACTATTGAGGCCCTGAAATTATAAATCCATTCCTTCCAACTCTTCCTGCCAAATCTGATCCAAATATTGAGAAAATATAACTGTTATCATACGCTCCTCTGATATTTGCCAGTCCAATCGTAGCATTTGAAAAAACTGGAAATTCAAGTTTGAAATTTTTGCATTCTTGAGAAGCCTCATTCCACGATAAATAATCTTCCTTCAAATTTCCTCCATAAAAATAACAGCTATCACGATAGGCAGTCCATCCCTTTGGGCAGTTATACGGATTTGGAGAGTCTCAGTAAGTTCATTTTATATTGGATGATTATTTCTTGTGTCATCGCATATTGATAAAGAACGCTCAGGGGACATTCAAAATTTACTCTTGAACTTCAATCAAACTGCAACAGTGGCGTAGATGTCCCCAGAGCGTTCCAAAACCAAAACCTGCCTCTTCAAAGATTTACGTTTTCCCTCCGAGAATCTGTCGTGGCGTGGATGTCCCCTGAGCGTTCTTTATCAATATGATGGCTGCGAAAACATGGGGCGAAAATCGGCGTCGTTCAATCGAAAAATAATGATTTAACTAACATTTATGTCTTTTATGAACTAAACCTGAAGTTATTCCAGGAGTGTATGGATAAGAACAAGCATACGAATGTAATGATTTTCTTAATTTTTGATGATTTATAATCTTATAATATTGAAAATATATTTAAATTTAAGATAAAAAAATATAAATTTTGGTGAATTTAAACGACTTATTTGATTTTATAATACTTAAATTAATATCAAAACAATGTTCACTATGTAACATAGACAATAAATATGACTCAAAAATGATGTGCAGGTCAATAAATAAGTCATATTATAACTCATATCCCATGTTCACAGTTGTGTTAATATAGGTAGGCCTCCCGAGCAAAAAATGAGCACCCGATTAAAAGGTCCTATGAGTTTGAAAACTTCAGATCTAGGACAGTTTTTGACGGTGAAAATTTTGGTCAGAAATTTTTTGGGCTCCGACCACTCGGTGGCGCTGTTTGAGGTGCTCAAAAACCGGGTTTTTAGACTTTTCAAAATAAAGGCAATTGCATATCGGAATTTTTCATTTTAAGTATTTTTTTCGGATGCAAATAAATATAGGTACCTGTTAACCTATCAATTAACTCGGCCGAATTCAGCTTAATTTGACTTGGCCGAATATTTCAGCTACCTATATTAACTCGTAGACTCATTTTCAGCCAACTAGTTGACATACACCCTTTAATCGCACGTTACGACGCTTAATCGTTAATCATAAGATCATTTTTTTAGATAACTTTAAACTTTATTGAAAGATTTAAGAGCAGAAACAAAAATATAGTGTATAGATCACAGTAGTTGGGTTAACAACCCGCATAAGAATGACCTAGGAACATTTTGTGTTTTGTCACTTGTGATTTATGTTTTTAGTAATCCGTAATACGGATTCCGTATTTCCCACAGACTTATCGAAGTTGTCTATAGACTTTGAGCTTACTACATCGCAATAGAGTGCACCTACTACAAAGATATCGATAAACTTTGAAACTAAATGACGTTTGTGCTTTCACTGTATTACAGTTCTTATTTTTTACAAAAAAAATTGTAATCACCACAAAAAGCCTTTGAGCGTAATCCTTAAAAAATTCTTAGACTTTTATTCTATTACAGCATAGGCCTGAAATCATTACGTGGAGAGACTGACCTGACTGAACTTATGTCAAAAATTTATTCGACTAACAACTTGTCAAAAAAATTTCTAGACTCTCTTCAAAATATATTTAATTTTTCTGCACGAGATAAAACATAATGATGTTTTACTTAAGAATTTTTAGAAAAAACTTCATTTTTTTCTGCATAGGAAATACGACAATTAATTGAAATTTATTATGACCTAGGTAATGATATAAATAAATGTTTAAATTCATAAAATTATTATTTGCACTACTAATTTTTTTTTTATTCTAGCTAAACACATTTATATTCGGTTTTTTCATGAGGTTTGTAGCAAATTGTCTGAATTGTAGTTTAAAAATAAAAATTAAATGTTGGTAATGAAACTTTGGAAATATGGCTGGATTTGGAGCAAGCCAACTAGTTTGCTGAAAGTGAGTCCGGGTACAGATTCACTTGGCTACTCTACGAGTTAACCAAAAATTATCACGATGGAATTATCGTTACCGATATAAAATATGTAATATACGGAATATCGCCGAATTTGCCAATATCGCCAAATTTGACAATATCGCCGATTTTTTTTTAAGATTTATATCTCAAATTACTTTTTAAGCGTCATGAATGACGTCATTTTCAGGATTAACTTTCCCACATATAGTGTTTTCAAATTTTATTTGATTGTCTTTGGTGAAGTATTTAATTCTACGCATTTTGGTGATTTACTTCAAGCGAATCTATTGTGAAACTCCTTATAAAATTCAAAAATTTCTCGTCATATGACGTTATTTCGAACGCTTAACCCGTGTGAGCACAGAAAAAAAAGTTCCGCCAAGGGCACGACGCCTATATATAGGTGACTGTTCAACCGCGTATTACAGAAAGCCCCAAGCGTAGTAGAGTTCATTTTTTTTTTGCATAAGGAAAGTTCCAAACGATATTTTTTTGCATCCGACATTTGATATTCTAGAATTTTTGATTCTTTAGTTCTAGAAAATTCACTGATAAGAGCAGGTACAGCAATCACGTGTACAAGCTTACAGTGGTGTTCCAAAATTATTTTGGGATATTTGGAAATCGATGCACAAGGATCTACCTATGTCATCGTTTTATTCTGATTTGATTACTTATAATCAATCAAAAATCATTTTAAATAGGTTTAAAATTTTTGATTGAAAAATCACAATTTTTCAATAAAAAATTGGTTATTTTCCCCTATAAAAAGCAGATAAGTACACTTTCTGATATTATTTATGGGTCGATTATACTAATCAAGTGACTCTGTGGACAATATTTAATTGCTCGAATAATTTTTTTTAATAATTTAAATATTTTTCGTGAAATACTTTAAAATTTTGAAAATTTGAAATATCACTTTTTTGAAAAAAAATATCTGTTCCTGTATACAATTTAATTCTTTGTTTTGAGTGTCAACCATTGGACAAACACTTTTCGTAAAAACTGGTATTTTCAAATTTTAATTGACGCAATAGGTCGCATTAATTTTTTTTAGAGGTAAAAGAATTGGAAAAAATCTCAAAAATCAACCCTCCGTAAAATTTGAACAAAATTTCAAAAAAAAATCAAGTCACTTTTTTGAAATCCTTGCAAAATTCTTTATAATGTATTCGAAGAGACAATTCTACGATTGGTTTTTGCATATTTAGATGATTTTAATATGCAGTCACTATATATAGGTGTTTGTGTCAACACGGCTTAAGCGTTTTTTTATTTTTTTGAACAAAAAATTAAGCGTTTTTTTTATTTTTTGAACAAAAAAATTTATTTCTGTTCACATATCGCCGAATGTGCCAATATCGCCGAAATTTTTTGCAAACGTATTTCATATACTGTAAGATATTATGCAATAGATACAAATTTCACCGGAATTTTTAAAATCCAGGCGCCATGGCCTGCCATCGAGTAAAATCACCAATATCTTTGGTCAATATTTGTATTTCTAGAATCACAAGGGTAATCTTTCCAATTTCCAAGTTTATATTCTTCGGTTTGTTCTTGACTATGCCAATGAGCTAAATATAAAAATGAAAGCTAACTCATCCCTTGGTTTCACGCTCGCTGAGTACGAAAGTGCTCGGGAAATAAATAAATCAGCAAAGTTTTTGCGATTATGATTCACTGACCACAAAAAATGAAAATCAAGAATAATATCATTCACAAGCAGATGGTTGGTCAAATTTTTTTGGTTTGCGCCTATTTTTTATAACTTTTGCCATCGACAACAAAACTTATTAAATGGTGATAATTTCACTAGATTTGAGGTCAATAAGCTCCGATTTCCAAATTTTCACTCCAATTCACCAAAAATGTTTTTTTTTGTAAAAAAGAAAAATCTCTTCGTTCATTATTTTTTGACAGATTTTGGCAAAAATAAAAAATCAGCACTAGAATAATCGACCACATAACAAAAAATATTGAGGTAATCAATTCATTCGTTAAATGCTAATCATACTGTTTTTTTTAACTCATAGGACTTTAGACATGAATCTGTACCCAGAACTCGATTTTTAGCCAACTAGTTGCCTCACTTTTAAATTGGCCATATTAGCAAAGTTCATTAACTCAACATTCATTTTTCAATAGCTTAAATAATATTCAGCCAATTTGCGATACAATTAAAAAACAAAAACTAAATTTAACGAATTAAAAGCATTTAATGAAGGAAAAAAAAGTTGCGAAATTAACCTTGTTGTTGTCACTCAAGTGCAATAATGAGATGAAATTAAACATTAATTTATATTTGCAATTAACCTCATATAAAACTTCAAATGATTTTTCTATGCGTCTGTCTAAACATAATTATATGTTTTCTACAAAATTCTCTAGTATAATGACTCTTAAATTATTTTGGAATCTAATTTCTTGTGTGAGAAGGAAGAGAGAACCTCACGTAGGCGCGATCTCGGTAGGCGTCTCATTTTGTTATCATTTTTTTTTTCTCTCAAATGCTCTATTTAAACCAGAGGCCATACTGTAATGCAAGTGAAGTCTTAGAAATTCGTTACGATTCTTTTAAGGGGTCTTCCCATGATTTGAGTACTTTTGAAAAAAAAAAATAGTATCAATATACAGTAATTTGAAAAAGTACTCCAATTACGTCAAAAAAATTCCAGGGTCAACTTCAAACGTTTTTAGACTTTTTCTCATCACATGAAATCTGAATAAAAATCACGTGACGAAATAATCAAAATAAGGTTTGAAATATGTCATAAATTAAAAATTCAGCGTAATTTGATCACTATTTGTTTACTTTCACAAAACCTTATTCCTAATTTGAAGGTCACGTGTCGCTTTTGGACTTTGGTGTAATGAGAAAAAAGTCTTAAAACTTCTAAAGAACCACTTCATCTTCAAAAATTGATTTAAGGGGGTACTCAACGGTTTTTTAATTCAGGTTAGGGACATAATACTGCACCAAATAGCTCAAGAAGGCCACAAAATGCATTTCTGCTCTTATCATAAAAAAAATTTCGGGTTTTCTCAAATTTTCGAGTTTTTTCAGATTTTTTCTAAGTATTTTTTGAGAAAAAATACATAAACCTCAATTTTAATAAATAATTCTAAAACAAGTAAAAGTGAGTAGCACCTTTTTGCTTCAGTTTTGCAGTAGCTTCAATTTGAGGGTAATTCGGTACAATCGGATGAAAATAAATTTCTAGAAACTCCAAAAATTGACTTCCGGCTAAACCAAAATGCAATTTTCTATTAATAGGAGCGATGTTTAAAAAAAGTTTTCCACTGGAAATTGAGAAGACATGTTTGCACGTATTATATGAAATTTAAAAAAAATGTATCGAATCGTTTTTGAGAAAATTTGTTCAGTTTGGAATTTTACATTTTTTTGATTCTAGAATATAAGGGATCAAAATTTCAACCTGACGTAAGCAGATTTTTTGTTCAGTAGACCATGCGCTTTATATTAATGGTACTTACAGCTCAGTACGATGAATTTTTTTTCTAGAAATCATGAAAATTGACTTCCGGCTGAATTAATCTGCAATTTTCTATAAATGGAGCGATGTTTAAAATAAAAATTTTCACTAGAAATTGAGAAGACATGTTTCTCCTAATAAAACCAATTAAAAAAAAATTGTATCGAATCGTTTTTGAGAAAACTGAGTTACAAATTCTAAAATATCATGAATTACAGTTTTCATTATTCTAGAACAGTCCGATCGAAATTTTCGCAAAATATTTCCGATAACTGTCGACCTCGTAGTAATTGTTATTCTTACAAAGTGTAATCAATTTCCATTAAGCCGTTTCCGAGATAAAAGACATTGAAGTCAAAATCAGTGTTCTAGAACTCTACTCCCACTTGGTGCTGTGGTGCTTCAAAAACTCTGTTTTTACTTTTGTCGGAAGCAAAAGGATAGATCTTCTTTGAGGATTTTCAGAATTTCTATAACTTGTTTCGTTTGTTCTGAGCCCCGATCTAAAATGTCAAAAACCGTTGAGTACCCCTTAAGCAATTTTTGGAAAAAAACAGTACTACTTTACCTACCTTATTTCTTAAATATAGCGTCACGTGATCATTTTCGGCTATGATGTAATGGAAAAATGTCTTAGAATTTTTTTCTGGTCACGATGAAAAGGTTTAAGTTTGTGATTTAAAAAAATTTTGCAAAAATAAGTACTGTAATACAGTAAAAATTTTCAAAAAAAAAATGCACAAACGTCATTTCTTTTCAAAGTTTATCGATAACTTTTTAACTGATCTTGTCATTAATGATTAAGCGTCGTAAAATGCGATTAATGTGTGTGCGGCAACTAGTTGGCTAAAATCGAGTCTACGAGTTAATGTACGGGCATCCATAGTTTTCAACATTTTAAAATTGAGATGAATGGAAAAAACTTAACTTGAAATAAATTTCTTGTTCAAAGCATTATTTTACAAAGAAATGAAAGTTCATTTACCTGCAACGCATTTTTTGTCATTGTTATCTCCGTCCATTCCAGATGGACTTTTACGTGAATTCAAATTTTGTTACAAAATAAACAAAATATGATGAAATCTTTAATTCAGATGAATTTTCATTCTTAAAAAAAAAGAAAAAAATTCAAACTCTTCCTTACTGAATCCCAGTTGAAATAAAGTGATCTAATCGGATCGATGTCAACCCAGTGAAATGATTTATCTTGAGTTGATGTCGTTTTCATACTTATGAACGGTTGCAAAAACTGAATTTGAAATGCATTAACGAAGCTGCGTTCACTCAGCATTTTCGAAAAAAGTACCCAGAAAAAAAAATATTTTAGAAAATTAATATGCTGGATTAGTATTCTAAGTCAGGTTTCTCGACAGCATGAAACTTTAAAATCAGCCGGAATTTCGACCGTCAATAATCGACGACCACTACCTTAAAGCTGTTTCTCATGCTTTTCGATACAAAAGTAGGACTTAAATAAGACATGCAGAAATCGTTTGCCTGTCCTACTAAAGTCCTTTTTCTGTAGTACCAAAAAATAATTTGTATTTTGTGTAACCGTTGGCTAATCCAAGTATTCGCGTTTGTTATATATAAATGAGAAGCCATAAAGGCCATGTGGAAAATGTTGGTGGGAGTAGCTATAGTAGATGAGGATGCCAAGCTGTGACATTTTGCACGAGCACTTTCGAAATCCATCAGAATGTCATCTTCGCTAGGTTTTTGACCTGCATTTCAGGTATAAAATATTTTTGAAATTCTATCGTATCGTTTTTTGCCAAACTATATTCGAATTTTACCCTTCACCGATACGATATGATTTTTAACCGCAAGATACAAAAGAGTTTGTGATAATTTTTTCTTAAATGTATTAAGTTGGTTAAGATATATTTAATTCTACTTACTTTCTAAATTTCTGTGAAATTTTGCTTAATCAGCTGTGAAAATTTAATTTTTTTTGGAAAAATCTAATTCGTGGACTGTGGCTGATCAAGCATAACTTCTGAGATATAATAAATTCGAAATTATTTAGAATTCTTGAACAAAACTACTTAACACATCGTTTTTTTTTTATATTTTTCTGTTCTTATAATTCATACCTTCCTGGAGGAAGCTGTGGGAAATGATAACATAACCCTGCAAATGGAAACCAACCTTGATCACAACCACCGCTAGGTGGCCAAATTTGAATATCCGCGCTCGATCTGCCACCTTCTATATCTGCCTTTCATATCATACAAAATAAGTTCTATCTTTGATTTATATGTATATCCCTTAATTGCCCTCGGGCAAAGATTTGGGCCCGCAAAAAGCGAGGAGAGAGAAAACGACGCGACGTTTTAAAACGAGTTATTCGATTAAGTTCGCAAATAGCTCAAACTGAGCAAAATTATCTAATGAATATAAACATTGAAAATTGGTTTGAATCAGACCAATGTTTTTAATTGTTTTCTGAGATTACTGAAATTTTTTAATAATTAATTTTTTAATATTAGTGTTTGTTAAAAGATAGAAACAATGGTTTGATTTGGATCAATTTTTATATTGTATTATTCACTAGACATTTGTTCTCAGTTTGAGCTATCTAAGAACGTAATCGGCTGAGTCGGTTTTGAAAGTCGCGTTGTTTTCTCGCCCCCGATTTTTTAGGGCCCAAATCTTTGCGAGAGGGCAATAAAGGGATATAGAACTTTTATACAGCTAGCTTGGTTTATTTGTCATTTTTATGAAGTACAACGGGGTTGGTATCGCCGGCCAAATATCGCCGAATTTGGCAATATCGCCAAATACAAACCTACGCAATTTCAAGAATTTTAGCTAAATTCTTGTCAGTGTCAATATTGCTGAATTAGCCAATACCGTCGAAATGGCGTGGGCGTTTGAGGTTTAAAAAAATTAACTTGAGTGCGTCATGAATGACGTTTTCTTTAAAGATTAAATTTCTAAATCTACTTTTTTAATTTTTATTTGATTGCGTATCGTGAAGTACGCAATTCTACAGTATGTCCACATTTTGGTATTTTGCTTATTTTGAACCTATTGAAAACTTTTCATATAATTGAAAAAAGTTTTAAATTATGACGTCATTCCGAACGCCCACGCATTTTTCATTTTTGAACAAAATTTTTTATTTCGGTCCCGATATAGCCGATTTTTTTTGGAAAAAAACTATCCGCGATATTGCCCACCCTGTATTCAATTCCTTAAAAATAGGTACAAAATCACTAAAAAATAATCTTGCGAATAGACAACATTCAGAGTTTTTGAATTGTACGACTTTTATTTGGACAATTTTGGTTAACCAATGGTTAATAACCATGCATATTAAATAAATAAACAATTTGTATATTTTCCTGACAAATAGCACCATAATACTCCCTGCAATTATTATCATTCCAACCATCTGATGGAAGAATATCATATTCTGGTTTTGCTTCTAAATGAACACAGTCTTCTCCCTCAACAGCATTGTTTGGCTCACCTTTGCAAGTATTACACAATCAATTTTACTTATATTTTATTATTTTTTATTTGAATTTCATTATGTACTTTGTCTTTTTGTATTAAAAATAACTATAATTTATAGAGATTTGAGACTATTTTTATTCTGTTTTCTCTCATTTTTTGAAGATGAACAAACAAAACAATTTCCTAAAAAAATACATTTATAAAAAGCAAATAATTTGATAATTATGTCTCAAAATTAGATCAATTTTTTTTTGATCACTGATTGGTTGAATTTTAAAATTTTAAGAAAAAATTAAAATAAAAATCATGCTGTGAGTATTGAATAGTGCCGAATCTGTACTCAAGAATTATTCAAAAACGCATTTTTTTGTGTTTTCAGTGATTATTACATGAAATTAACTCGTAGACTCGATTTATGCCGACGCGTCGCCATACACCATTTAATCGCATTTACGACGCTTAATCATTAATGACAAGATAGTTATAAAGTTATCGATAAACTTTGAAACAAAATGACGTTTGTGCGTTTTTTTTTGGAAATTTTTACTGTATACAGTAGTTATTTTTTGCAAAAAAATTTTAAACACAAAATTAAACTTTCATCGTGATCAAAAAAGATCTAAGACATGTTTTCCATTACATTATAGCCGAAATGATCACGTGACCGTATATTCAAGAAATAAGGCGGCAAAAATAGTACTGTTTTTTTTTTAAATTGCTTAAATCACTTTTTGAAAAAAGTGAAAGGTTCTTTAGAAGTTTTTAAGATTTTTTTTCCATTACATCAAAGTCCAAAAAACGATCACGAGACCTTCAATTAGGAAATAAGGTTTTGTTTAAAGTAAACAAATAGTGATCAAATTACGCCGAAAATTTTTTTTGGGCCAATAAACACCTAAATTAAGAGTTTTGAACATAATAATATTTCCAAACACGTCACGTGATCTTATTTTTCGAGAAATAAGGATTATCTATGACATATTTCAACCTTATTTTTGAATTATTTCGTCACCTGATTTATTCGGACTTTGGTGTAATGAGAAAAAATGTCTTAAAAAACGTTCGAAGTTGACCCTGGAATTTTTTGAGGTAGTTTGAGTACTTTTTCAAATTACTGTATATTGGTACTACATGCCTTTTTTCAAAAGTACTCAAATCACGTGGCAAGCCCTTCAAAGAATCGTAACGAATTTCTAAGACTTTTATTGCATTATAGTATGGCTCCAGTTTAAATAGAGCCTTTCTAGAAGTCATAACTTTCGAAATGCTGATTACATAAGAATGCGTAGGCGAGAGAGAATGTGAGAGCAAATCTTTATTATCACGAGAAATAAGTTTTCCTCAAAAATTAAAGAGTCATTTTACTAGAGAATTTTGTAAAAACATATAATTAGTTTTAGACAGAGCGATAGAAAATCATTTGAAGTTCTATATGAGGTAATTGAAAATATAAATTAAGGTTTAATTTCATCTTATTATTGCACTTTTGTGTGTAACTTGAGGTAATTTTAGCAACTTTTTGTTTTCTTATCCTAATTAAAGGCCTTAAAATTCGTTTAAAATTTTTTTTTGTTTTTTTAATTGTATAGCAAATTGGCTGAATATTATTTTAAGCTATTTAAAAATGTATGTTGATAATGAAACTTTGCTAATATGGCTCGAAATTTTTGTTTTGTTTTTTCAATTGTATAGCAAATTGGCTGAATATTATATTTAAGCTATTGAAAAATGTATGTTGATAATGAAACTTTGCTAATATGGCTCGATTTATAAGTATGGCGACGCGTCGGCATAAATTGAGTCTGGGTACAGATTCATGTCTAAAGTCTACGAGTTAACATTTGGGTGCGCGCGAAATTGTATAATTCAGTAGTGAGCATCCGCATCGGAAATAATCTCAGCCGCATTATTATTTATTAATTTTTTTTATTTTTATAAATTATAGGATTTCGTGAAAGTAAAACTGATCAAGTAACTCTTTCTGTGATGAAATCTTAAAATAATAATAATACTCAAATTCGGTTCTTCTTGAAAATATCAGAAATTGTATTATTTTTCAATTTTGTAACAAAAAAATCATTTTTCGTATTGATTTTTCAGCAATTTTACAGTGAAATATTTTTATAAATGTTCTAGCAAAAAGCCATTTTTTTATCACCAGAATTTTTTTTACTCATTTTTAAATCAAAAAGTGAAAGTTCTAAAGCAATAATTTTCTTGAAATAAAAGTCATGAATAATTTACTTGGTTTATAAACAGTGCTTATTAAACACTCTCCTTCTGCCCAAGCTACAAAGTTTAATAGACCCCAATCTTCCCATTGAAATGGACAATTTGCACAGTACCTTCGAAGACCAATCCAGTAACTTGAAAAACTAGAAATTTCATTCCCCTGTTTTATCATCCAATTATTTTCATCTAAAATATTACTGAGATCCTTAGTACAGATAAACCCCATTATATATCCTCTTGGAACTCAATCTCAAAAACGATAATATTAAAGTTAAAATTTTAGTTCCTTCAGAATGCCTAAATGATGTTTTTCACTGATATATTTTTCACTGATATGATATATGATGTGTTTTATTGAATATAAATGCCATCAAATTCTATCCGGAAATTTTTTAATTTTTTGGCACAATTTTATTTTAATTATTTTTTTAAACTCCTCAATCGAACATATTGTTTACCTGTATGTGCCGTAAAACTTTTTTGCCGGTTATATTGTGGACCGTGACTATCTTAGGCATGCCACAAAGACGTCAGATATTTCATTTAGTATATGAATTTCCACCTCAAATTCCAATTGCAAGCTTAATTTGAATCATGCGAAAAACGTGAATATGATTGGCTGATGTGAATTTTTTTGCTTTATCATATAAGTGTGAGCCAATCAGCTGACTGCATTGTTCTAGCCATAATTCGCAATATTTGTAAGAGCCGTGTGGTCGGAATTCGGGGTGAAAATCCAAATAATTAATATTGTTTTAAGTGATTCAAGTTTAATCATTAATTTATCAATAAACGCACCAATTTTCATGTGAATTTTATGGCAAAAATCAAACTTTAAAAAAACCCATTAATATGCTTCATAAAATAAAATTTTACCTGTAGAATGAATCGAAACAATAGTGGCTGAGTATTCTTTCTCAAGAGTATATTTAATATTTTGTTCGCAATAATTTTTGGCTTGTTGCCACTCCATTCGCGCTGGAATGAAATAAACACATTTTGCTTTTCCTTCATAATAAGGATCATTTCGACCATATTCTAATCCAACTTTTCCACTAGCCAAATCAACCGGACATTCTGCTGCTGTTATTGGGATAAGTTTAAATTGAGACTATCGATGAATGTTCCACTGCAGTAAATATTTATTTTAATCAAAAAAAAATTTGTTACTCGGTACTTTTTAATATTGGTACAAATCGATTAAACACAAATCGGTACCCCTCATGAAAAAAGACGACTTTGTGTTTTTTGAGGCCAAATTTTGCAAAGACTACGCATTGCAGAACCTTAAACTTTTATATTATACCAAATTGTTAGTTTGGGGCCCTGATTAGCAAACGTAGTGTGTTTTTAAGTAGTAGGGCCAGGATTGGCACAAAAGTGTGATAAGGGGATATAGTCTGTATATCATATTAAGACCAATTAAACTGTTTATATTTTGTCAAATAACAATTGAATGCGAGTTAAATTCTAGATTAATTTATATTATCATGAATTGTTTTTTGATGCATTGTTGTCAAAGAGATAAAAACAACTCATGATAATATCAATTAATCTAGAATTTAACTCCCGTAGTGTCTTTTGCGCCATCGATGGCGCAATGGCCTCTGAATCGGGCAATTCAGGACCCTTAATCATGTATGAATGAAATTTACAAAGTGATCGATCACTATTTGATAATTGACGCTTGTGCGTTTTTTTTCGAAAATTTTACTGTATTACTGTACTTATTTTTTGCAAAAAAAATTAAATCATCAAAAAAAGCCTTTGAGCGGGACCAAAAAAATTCTAAGACTTTTTTCCCATCACACAATAGCCCCGAAGTGATCACGTGACGTATATTCAAGGAATAAGGTTGGCCAAAATAGTACTGTTATTTTTCAAAAAATTACTTAAATCAATTTTGAAAGAAGTGAAGTGGTTTTTTAGAAGTTTTTAAGACTTTTTTCTCCATTACACCAAAGCCCAAAACATCATGTGGACTTCAAATTAGGAAATAAGGTTTTGGTGAAGTAAACAAATAGTGATCAAATTACGCCGAAAATTTATTGGGCAATAAACACATAATTTAAGAGTTTTGAACATAATAATTTTCCAAACATGTCACGTGATCTTATTTTTCGAGAATAAGGATTCATCTATGACATATTTCAAACCTTATTTTGAATTATTTCGTCACGTGATTTTATTCGGACTTTGATGTATGAGAAAAATGTCTTAAAAACGTTTGAAGTTGACCCTGGATTTTTTTGACGTAATTTGAGTACTTTTTCAAATTACTGTAATATGCCTTTCTTTCAAAATTACTCAAATCACGTGGAAGACCCCTAAAAGAATCGTCAGGAACTTCTAAGACTTTTATTGCATTTTAATTGGCCTACGGCTTAAATAGAGGCATTTCTAGAAGTCCAAACTTCCGGAAAACTGATAACATATAATGCGTAGCGCGAAATAAGAAGAGAGATTGATAATAATTATTTTCATGCGCGAGATATCCAAAGTTTTAAAGAAATATCATTTTACATGAGAATGGGTGAATGAAAACATTCCATTTTTTTTGCAGATGCAATACCCAAATTGGTGCGGTTTAATATTTGAAATATGAAAATTTAAAATTAACCCTAAATCGTGTTATTTATGCACTTGTTTCTGAGATCGGCAAAAATGAGAGAGTTTTAATTTTCTTATTCACATTTGATACTTTTTATAAACTTTTTTACACAAATTGTTTAAAGGACGTAGAGAATTCTTTGAATAATAAAGATTATCATTGAAAAATATATTGCTGATTAATGAATGTTCGTCGTTTATAATGGCTTTCAATTCCAGCGCTGCGGCCCATCGATTGGCCAAAGACACCTACGGGGTCCAGAGATGTCGGCCCACTACGGCGCGCAGTTAACTCGCATCAATTGTTATTGACAAAAATATAAATGCATTATGCATGACATGAATATTTTCAATACTATCCTATTCAAATTCTAAAATTTCAATATTTTTTAGGTAAAGTTAATAGTGAACCACCTTATGGTTAGACGATTTGAAATAAGGAATTTCAAAAGTCAAAAATGGGTTTCAATGTGTTTAAGCTATCTCGTAGAGATTTTTTTAGTTTTTTTAAATTTTTTCAAAAAAAATTTATTTTAAGGTCAAATTTTCATGATTAACTTTAGGCAGCTGTAAAAGTTGCAAATCAGGAGCTAGCGCACTTCTTTTTTTTGAAATCAGGAGAAAAGGCTGATACAATTCAAGTTTTTCAATTGAGGGCACAATGACCATCCGGTCAACCACAATGACCGGTCAAAGTTCAAGGTTAATCTCGAGTTCATCGTGGAGACTTAAAAGTACCTTCAAAAGAATCGGAAGGGTCGACTTTCTCATGAAAATATTAGCAACTATGGGTCCATTATGTACTGAAAGGTCGCTAGAAAGCAAAAACTGGTCAAACCTCAAGGTCAATCTCAAGTTCATCGTAAAGACGCACAAGTACCCTCAAAAGAATCGGAAAAGTCGATTTTCTGATGAACGTATTAGCAATACTGGGTCAATTATGTACTGAAGTCGATAGAAAGCAATTATTTGACCAGTTTTTGAACTTTAACCGGTCATTGTGGTTGACCGGGTGGTCATTGTGCCCTTAATCAAAAAATTTGAAATTGTATCAGCCTTTTCTCCTGATTGCAAAAAAAGAAGTGAGTCAGTCATGAAAATTTGACCTTAAAAATCAATTTTTTTTTTGAAAAAATTTAAAAAACGAGAAAAATCCTACGTCTTAAAATGACCAAAAAAAAATTTTCTACAAGATAGCTTAAACACATTGAAGCCCATTTTTGACTTTTGAAATTCCTTATTTCAAATCGTCTTACATTAGTGAGACGATATAAACCTGAGAGGTTAGAAGCCACCAACATCGTGAAACTGCTCAGACAATCTTACATTCTGATTAGGCGGTTCAAACTTATTAACCTCCTCACACCCAGAAACGAGAATTTCGCCTCACACCCAAAAGCCTATCTGAAGGCACTACTTTGAGCGCTTATCACGGAAAAAATGGAAAAGATATCAATGTACTTATTTGTCACTGATTGAGATCAAGGATAGAATTAAGTGAATAACACGTAATATTTTAAAATTTCGAAGTTTGTGAACTAGATAACTACGAGAGAAAAGAGAGGTTCACCCACCTTGTATTTCTTGAAAAACCATACATTTTTACAATGACATATAAGTTACAAATTTACAAGTGAAACTCCTATTTATAGCGTGGTCTCAGATTTGACAACTATGATATCTCGATCTCGTTACAAAGCACTTATTCAATCATCGCCGCGCGTCAAAATATGCAGTAAAAATGTGAAAATTATTGCCTAATCGAGCTAAAATCAACAATCAGTACCTAACCTATTTCTACCATTTGATCTATTTGTCTTTGTCGGCTTTATTTGGGTTAAATTGCCGTTCAATTCTTTCGAAAAATATTTTTTTGAAAAATATTTGTTTTTCATTATTTTGAGTTTGATAAAAATCACCTGTGAATAAATTATTCTTCGTATAGAGAGTCTCTATTAGAGACTGCAGAAAAAATAAACTTATATCAAAAAAGTCCTCAAATACTTTCTTAAAAACTGGCTTCCTCAGAATTTAGATATTATGTATCGTTTTCACACAATTAATTTTTTAAGAAATTTTGGCGAAAATCCTAAAAAAAAGTAGGAAATAATAACTTTTGAACGGCTCATCGTATAAAATTTTTAACAATATTTTTGGAAATAAAATTGCAAACTTTATGACATATTTGAATTGTGGGTCTGTGACAATGTTATTTCTGAGCCGTTTTGACTCCCGAAATTTGTTTTGCCTTCAGATAGTCAAAGAGTTGACTTATCAGGAACGAGCTTCAAAATAGATCCTGAGTTTTGGCGATAGGAAAATTATTTTTTGGTTTTATTTACCGCAAAATACGTCCGTAGGTCTGTTACTATCGTTTAAGGAAATTTGTAATAAATTCGCCTTAAAATAGTCAAAAAAGCGTTTTTTGAGCCGACTTTAAGGGGGTGGTCATGGCTGATTTGCAATTTTACAGAGCTAGTTTAGGAAAATCTGAAGCTTGAGCAATAATTAAAAAAATCCCAATTTGTAGACCTAGCCTTTATCTTGTGAAATCAAAGGTCAAACTCAGATTTTGATGACAACACCAATCGTCACATAGTCGTAACAGGAGGTCACTTCGCGAAATTTTAAAATCCAGCTCCTCCCAGACCATATATCGAAAATGTTCCAAAAGTTTTTCTCATTTCGATGACTGAATTTTCCTAGCGGTCCAATAAAATGACGATTTTTGGCCGTTTTTCATTATTTTTGGCTTACAAATCTATCTCCTCCGTTGTTAAGTTTCAAAATAGGGCCAAAATTTTTTAAAGTATACCTTGTTGCATTTTGAAGGATTGCAGTGGCGTTTTTCCCAAATTTCGATACAGACTTGAAAATATTATTTTTCGAAAAAAAATCGGAAAATTTCGAAAAAAAATGAGCTCCGATTTTTTCGAAAGTTGGCTCAAAAGAAAGTTAGTGGAACACTGAACATAAAGTTGGCCAATGTCAAGCGGATATTTTGAAGTTTTAGTGGTCAAATCTTAACAAAAAATATTTTTTGACTAAATTCTGAAACAAATACTTTGAAACAAAATAAAAAAAACGCAAAAAACGCAAAAATTTCAAGATTTTTTTCTATGGATTTGATCAGAAATACATTTTGTAGAAATCCCGAAGCAATTTGGTGCACTCTGATTCCCTCTAAGTCTCATAAAAATCAGACAGGGTCTCACGCAAGAACCCACTAATCCCTGGTTTTTACTTTGAAATTTTTAACCTTCATAAATGAAAAGCTGATGACTCCGCGGAAGGCTGTTACTATCGAAACCTTAATTTCTGTGTTTTTCTGTTCGAAAACGATACTTTAAATTTCGAAAAATTAATAAATTTAGATTAAAATGCTGAAAACCAAGACGATATATTTCCAAAACTATGAAAAATTACTTTCCTGACAGAGTATAGGGATGAAAATACCATCAGGTTAGTTCAAATTGTCTATATTCTCAGAAAAACCTAACAATTAATTTGTGATTTTTTGTTTGAGCGTTAAATCACCTGAGGTTCCCCTTAACCCGAGAATTTTTAACATATAAATAGAACGTTTTGGCCATTTTTGATTTAATTAAGGCGTATTTTTTAGTTTAAGCATAGATATATAATCATTTCTGGATAGTTGATTAGTTTGTCTGAGTAGAAGATAAGATTAAATTAATAGATGTGTGGAAGAGACTTCGACTGATAATGCGACTCATTGTCTAGATATCTCGTTTCTTAAACTTACCTGAGATTTGAACCAATATATCACAAAAGTTATCTCCCCTGATCATGTCTATTACCATCACAAAATTAGTCTCGTATATGGCCAAAACGTGCTATTTATATAATATAATTTCTTTGAGCATGCTGCGCAATTATAAAGTATCAAATTAAACATAAAGAAATACAGTATGTGTTTTTTTTTCGAGGGAACAAAAAGTAAACAATTCGGGAGAATTCTCCCTGAAATATAGACGATTCTCCCGGTAACATGATATTCTTTTCCCCCTCGAAAAAAACACATACTGTACATCATTGAACTTCAATTTCAACAGTCTCTCAAATGAAACTCACTCTGTTTCCATCTTTTTTTTGTGTTTAACGATTAAATAAAAATACGTTCATGAACAAATACGCACCAATTCCAAAATTTTGCGCTTTTCAAAAATTATAAATTAAATATCAGATATGACAAACTGCAGCTGTAGAACAAAGTTTTGAAAATTCCTTGATGTTTAGATTTTTGGCGATATATTAACGCAAATTATGTTTTATAAATTATTAATGATAATTTATCATATATTCGAAAAATTTATTGTAGAAGATCAAAAAGTGTGAGATTTTTGATTTTTTAATTCGATAATTAAAAGTTTAAAAAATTAAATTTATTTTTTGAAAACATTAGTGAAACTTATAAATAACTTATTAATTAATAACTCTCTAATAATTCAAATTCAGTTTTTATGTCAGTTTGAGGAAAGTCTATCTCAGGCTGGAAATTTTTATTTTTGACCGAAAATTAAAAAGATCAAATTGTAATTTTGTTATTATAATTTTTATTTATTTCAAAAGAGTTTCAATGAAAAAATGTTACAAACTTCTTTTTTTACTGAAAATTGTGACTTTGTATGAAAATTTGGAACTTATTTTAAATATCGTTTAGTTTGCAATTTTGAATGACAAAGGCCTTCAATATTTCATTCATAAATTTTCCCAGACATTGTCTAAAATTACTGACATGTTAAACTTTAACATTTTAAGCATAAAATCCCCTCAGCTGATTGTCATAAAAATAAAGAACTGTTTGTATAACTGTTCATCCGTTGGTTTTGCTAAATTTCAGTTTCAAATTCACTAACAAAAATATTTTTTCTCTGATTCATCCCTTTCTAAAGCTGGATTCAAATAAAAAGATAATAGCCAAATCATCTTTAGAAAATGCAAATTTATTGAAGAAACTGTCGAGCTCAAAATTTCACACATTTGTTCTACAAAATTAATAATCCAGAATAGTATTTGTCAAATCTAATTCATTTTAATGAACTTAAGTTTTTTAAGATTATGATTAGGAAAAAATGTTATAAATGATTTGGTATTATACAGAATGGAAGATATAAGTTTGCAATTTCAGCTCAAGCTAATCTGATTACACGCATGATGATTAGCTTGCAATCAATAATCTTGTTATAATTTTGTATATCTCGTTTTTAATTGGTCGGTGTCGCTTTCTATAAAATTGAAATTGCCGGCTGAAATCTGACAAACGGTATATCGAAAATGATCCCTAGTGTGGATCTCTGTCCACGCCTACCTGTAGTGTAGGTAGTGACGTGCTGAATGGCGCTCTGAATGGCTGGCCGCTCTGAATGGCTGTCTCTGAATGGCTGGCCAGGCGTCACATGTAGGCGTGGACAGAGATCCACACTAGGGATCATTTCTCATATGTCAAAAAATCACGATTCACCAAGTCCATTATTTATTCGTCGTTACTTTGATTTGTTTCCACGGTTTTGATTTCTCTAGACTTCCAAAGTTTTAACTGTGGTTTCTGTAAATTGTATTTCTTTACATGAAGATGGAATAAACCGAAACGCGTCGTAAATACTTTTTTTATATATGATAAGATTGAATCGGTGTCAATTTAAAGGTACCTGATCTCCGATTTAAGGGGGTAGTGTCTGTGAAAAAGTTTTTCTGAAACCGCGCACCGCAGAGATGCGAGACCACCACCAATCGTGTTTCATTTGCCGACTTAGTATAGAACTCTACCCCCTTAACTCCCGTAGTGTCTTTTGCACCATTAATGGTGCAAAGGCCTTTAATCGCAAATTTAGGACACCTAATCATGTATGAATGAAATTTACAAAGTGATCGGCGACTAATTTGAACTAATTGACGTTTGGTGCGTTTTTTTTTTTTCGATACATTTCTTACTTTATTACAGTAACTTATTTTTTTGCAAAAAATTCAAATCCAATCAGAAAAGCCTTGAGGCGGGGACAAAAAAAATTCTAGACTTTTTTCCCATTCACATCCTCACTAGGCTATGGTCATAGACCCCAAAGATCCAGTGACCGTATATTAAATGGAATAAGAGTTGACCAATTCAATACCGTACGTTTTGTTTCAAAAATTACTTAAATCAATCTTTGAAAGAATGGAAGTGGTTAGCAAGTTTTAAGAACTTTTCCCCATTACACACAAAAGACAAATGATCACCTGATCGCTTCAATTAGGACATAAGGTTTTGATAAAGTTGAAACGAAATAGATCATAGGATCAAATTACAGCCGGTAAAATTTTTGCGGCCAATATAACACTAAAAATCAAGTGGTTTAGAACAATAAGGTTTCCAACAACGTCACGTGATTTTTTTCGAGAAAATAAGGATTTAACCCCACATAATTCAAACCATTATTTTGATAAAATTATTCATCGTCACGCGTGATTTTATCGGACTCTTGATTAATGAGAAAAATCGTCTTAAAAACACTTGAGGTTGACCCTGGATTTTTTGAACGAATTTGAGTACTTTTCAAATTATGTTACTATGTTTTTTTTCAAAGTACTCAATCACGTGGAAGACCCCTTAAAGACTCGTAACGAAATTTATAAGCTTTGTATTGCATTCACAGTATGGCCTCCGGTTTAAATAGAATCATTTCTAGATAAGCATACAACTTCCGTAATACTGGATTACAGAACGAATCGCGTTAGGCAAACAAAGAGTACAAGATCACGAGAAATAATTATTCCCAAAAAAATTATACTATTTCTCTAATCACTGAGAATGGTGATGAAAACATTTCATCTTGTTTGCCAGCTGCATACACAAATTGTTGGGGTTAAATGGTTTGAAAATATGAAAATGTCAATTAACCCTAATTTCGTGTATTTATGCAACTTGTTTGAGAATCGCGCAAAAATGAGAGACATTTTCTTAATTTTTCTTCTCCAAATTTGATGACTTTTTATTCACTTTTTTAACAAATGTTTATAGGACTGTACAGAATTTTTGGATAATATCATTATCATTCGAAAAATAATATGTTGACATCGAATGTTCGTTATATTGCTCAAATACCTGCCCACTTAATGGTGCAAAGACAACTACCGGGTCCAGAGATTGTCGGCCACTACGGGAGTTAAAGATCAAATCTCATTTTTTTATACATAAATTACAATCCCGAATATTTTAACGGAAGCGCAACAAGATTGGGGGTGATTAGCGGTTCTGAAAATGGTCCGTGAAATGAAAGAGTCCGAAATTAAAAATCTAACCGAAGATCAAAAATAGACCAAAAATAAAAAATTGGTCTGAAAAAAGTCCGAAACCAAAATTGTCAGAATTAAACGGGTCATAGAGAGTTCAAAAATAAAAAGATTGTGAACTCATATGATTGTTTTCATATCAGTTTGACGTTTTCATCTGTAATTAAAACTTGGCGTCATGGTGTGAAAATGCAAAAATCACTGATTCTGAATCAGTTAAATATTCTCTCTGAAACTAATCATGAAAAAATCAATTTCAATTCTGAAGTCGTAGTACGACTGTCGTACCATCATTTTACTTACACCTTTACTGTACTATTTTCAACAAACCCCAAAACCTTTACATGTAAGGGAGAAGTATCAGCAAAAATAATTCTCGGAAATTTTTTCCTAGCTCAATAAGGCTGAAAATTCCAATTGCCTGTGATATGACGGCGATTCTGTGTGCCGTTTAAGCGCTAGAGAGCACCGCTATTGATAAATTTACGAAAATTTGCACGTGAAGTTTCGTCTACGAATTAAACAGGGTATATTAAAATTCAGGTTTATTTTGAAATTAAACCTAGGTTTTATCATCGATAAAAAGATAGCGTCATGTGAGCCCCAGAAATGGTATAAAATTTTTAATTTTTGAGTGTATTTTCCGCTACCTTCAAAATTTCCCAGTGCATGCCCTATTTTTCTCACCCCTCAAAACTATTGTGTGATTTTTTAGTCTGAAAACACAATAGAAAATTGGCGTCATGCTATTCGAATGTAGCTGCGAATACAGTTTATGACGTTGGTTCTTCTTGGCACACTTAAAAATGATTGTTCACTTTGTTCGAGTGTTAAAAGAATATATACTTCTGGTAAAAAAATCCGACAAGTATAATTAGCTTCTGATCATGAGAATCTTCGATTGTCGTTTAAGTGCCTTTAATGGTCATATGGATGTTTGCTTTCAACAATTAACAAGTGTTTTTTGTTAAATATAGACTGATTTTCACCCCGTAGCATAATTTATTTTGATTGGCAAACCACACGTGGCCTCTTCGAAGACATTTATAATTCAATGCAGCAGGGTGCCGCGTATAGGTGAAAGTTTTTTTGCTCAAAACCTTCACCTATACGCGTACTTTCACCTATACGCGAGACGTATGGGAAGATACGCTCTGATTGGTCAATAAAAAACAAGATCTAGAATTGATAATTTAGTTAATAGTCATAGTAAGAATTTAGGCTGATGTTTTGCTCAATTTTTCATCACAAATGCAAAAGTGACCGCTCATAAACTAGCTTTCGGTACCGGAAGTTTCAATCATTTGAGTGTACCAAAAGATGCAACCCCTTTAGCGTCACCTTGCGGTCACTTAAGACCCCTTAGTTAATAATACCGTCTCCAGAAAACCGATTATTTTGCATCTTTTGGCACATTCAAATGATTGAAATATCAATTCCGGTACCGTAAGCTATACTTTACCGGTTAATTTTGACCAGCCGGTACATCCGATAACGTTACAAAAAAATGCCCCTGTAGAAAACTCTTCGCTTTCGCGTCAGCTTATTTCATTTTTGATACCGCTATTGTAACTCTCATGAGAACTCGAGGACTAAAAGGTCACTTTTCGCACCTTTAAACTGTTTTTTTTTGGAAAAAATCTCAAAACCAAAAAAAATCCTATGTCTTAAAATGACCAGAAAAAATCTCTACAAGATTGGTTGAAAACATCTATACCCATTTTTGACTTTCATTCTTATTTCAAATCGTCCTAAGTTTATATTTTTAAGTGAAAAATGGGTAAAAATTTCTAAAAAAACTACTGTATCCGGGATACAGTATCCCGTAAATTGACGAAAAACAATTGTTGTCTGTAAGCCATATATATTTTTATAATAAAGGAAAAAACTCAGACAGTATCACAGCAACTTCCCAAATTAATTAAATCAAAATATTAAATGATCAATCAAGTTTACATTACTGTTTCCCCTCGACAGGAAAACCAGGGTAGCCTCTTTAATCACCATGATAGTGTTCACTTTGTGAACTTCATAAAGTGCGCTTGAAAAAACATGATAAAATCAATTTCAGAAAATATTGATAGAAAAAAAATTATTCCAAAATTAGTAATTTTTTTAGCATAAATGTGAGTTGAAATCAACGAGGAAATAAAGAAACTTTTCAAAAATGAATTATAGGCTCTCGACTGACAAATCGTGACGATTTGACTGACGTGAAATGCAAAAATATGATTGGAAAATGATTCACAAATTCAGATTTTAATTCATTGGCTTATTCTGAAATTCATGTTCTTGATTGGTTGCAAGTATCCCGCGTTGTTTGAATCTTACAAACAATCACGGTTTGTCAGGAGAAGGCTCTTTATTCATATCCTAAAAACGAAAATAATGTGAGAACTTGCTGCATGAAAGCCACTTTAAAAAGGCGAAAAATGATTAAAGACAAAAAAAATTATACAGCATAATTTATCCTTCATTTAAAAAATATTGCTTAAATTAATGCAAGAGTTGATGATCGATACAGAATCACAATAAATCGATGCAAATTCAACAATATTTCAATTGTCCGTGAAAACATCATGATCAGTGAAATTTTCACAATTCAATTTGATGGTTTTTTTGTACTAACCCGTATAAACCAGACGAACTTTTTTCTCGAACTTTTAAATTCGGTTTCACTCAAAGTCAAGTAACTAGACTCAAATTATACTTTATTTTGATAATTCACCTACAAGAAGAGGTTCTCAACTTTCCAAAAATATTTATGGTTTCTGTGTTTCACAACACAACCATGCACGTGATAGAAAGAGACTGCATGTTTACTTTTCATGAAACAAAAATTTCGAAAATTTTAAAATTCCAAAAATTATGGAAAAACAATTTGTGCAAAAATGCAAATTTATTTTGCTCCCCTCAAATAATTTTGTCACAAGATTTTGCTAGTATGAGTAGCAAACCTCATTTTTCAAACCTTTTTTCGTTTATGTCCAAAAAAAGTTCTTAAAATTCTGGACAATTAACCTGTTAATCGTATATAACCTCCATGTTTAACAATTTCATTTCACCCCACGTTGGCTTGCTCGGTATCATTTCCTTCTTTTTATTTTCGACCGTAATTTTAATAAACTTTATAATCAAGATTATTTTAAGTACAAGGTATAATAATCAGACTTATGCTATTTTTGCCATAAGCTGAGAAAAATTTAACTTTATTAAACCGCAGGGTGCATCTTGTTAAAGATTTTTAACTAAAAGAGCATAAGAATCCTAACCTACGACACACAATTTATTTTAGTGTGAAAAAAGGTCACTTTTACAAAAAATGTTTTAACTACATTCAAAGCGTTTATATCTTGTAGTAAATCGTTATAAAAAACCGGCCGTGACAATATAAAAAAATAATATCTTTGAAGATCTTGCCTAGGGTAGCCAAGGATTTTTTCTCTGAAGAAAGTAATTTTTATAGGTAGGCAAATTCTAATTTGCACTTTTTTACTTCTGGGCTGACACCAATCCACAGTTTTGTATTAGCTTCGTTGCCTTGATTTTTGGCTCTTTATCTAACTGAGCTAGTGACTGCTGTTTTGATTAATGCGTAGGTTTTAGTTATTTAATACAAAAATTAAGTTTGTCTCACTGCTCAAAACGGCTTCCCCGATTAGTATAGTAGAGGCACTTCTGAGATCGTTTAAAAAATTCAAAATTTAAATTCTGCCTTTCCAAAATCTTCGCGTTTGTTTCAGTCATAAACACAACTTACGTTCTCATTTTTTAACACTGTCCAAGGAAATTAAATTTTTTATCCATAACATAATTTCAAATAAATCTTCCTGACCAAATTTAATAGCAAATATTTTTTGGACATTGAATCATTTTTAGACGGCAATAAGAATTTTCCAATTTTGTGAAAACTTTTTCAGTACTTCTTCAGTACAAAACAAAAATCTCGACCACCCTTACCACGTGAAATACCGTTTAAATCATTTTTGTGTTAATCAATTACTTTAGCTAATTAATGAGTCATTAATTATAGTTTAATTAAAAGATTAAGGTTAATTTTGCGGTCAAATATCAGAAGCCTCAAGGTCAATCAATTGTAAATTAATTACAAGTTCATTTACTCACAAGTTCGAATTGTTAAAAAAAGTAGGGCGGCGCTCGCGACATTTTACTTTGAAGAGGAAAAAATAGAGTTTTTTCGACGAGATAAGAAACTTTTTAAGAAAAAATACATACAGTTTTTTAAAATAACTTATATAAACATTTCAGAGGAGAAGTTTGAAGAGAAATAAGAATGATTTGGCCAGCACTAATATGCTCAGTTGTAAGTACCAAAAATAGAGAAAATATTTTTCTGAAAAATTTAACATTCCATCAAATTACCTAGGTAATTACTAATTAGGCGACTGGAGCTAATTATGTAGGAAAAAATAAGTCGATATTTTTTCTTGACAAATGTTGGAAAATATCAAGTTTTTTCATCGTAAATGTGCTTTTTGTAGAAGTTCACAATTGTTTTTGGCAGTTTTTTCATTAAATTTATGAAAATTTTCGGAGACCCGCGGGTTTAATAAAGTTTGATAAAATCGATTCTAAAACGTTGAATTCAATTTATTAAACCAATCTTTAATGAATTTGGTAAATATTTCCGCTACTTTGATAATTTCAAGATTGGTAATACCGATTCACTATTTATTTATATTAAAAAACTAGCAAAAACAAAAAATGATGAATTTCCTGTTTACAGTAGCCTAGGCGCACGAGATAAAAAAATTACTAACCACTATTAGAGTTTTTTGGTCATTGTGGGTTCAATTATGTTTTAATTATCCGTGTACCAACTCAAACCTCGGCGTATTTCCTGATCTCGTGTGTGGTAGTTGTTTAGTTTGCTATTAACTTATAAAATAAACGCGTGAGTGTGGTAACGACTACATACGAGATCAGAAAAGAATTAGGCTGGATAAAAATATAACATGTCACATTTTTGCTTGCGATTAAAGTTGAAAAATGTGACATGCTGTTCATATTTATTTTCTTGTTGTATAATCTACTTCAAAAGTCCCGCTTATAGCGCGGAAATTAACTCGAGAATCACGCGTCTCTTATTGGCTTTCCCTTCATCATGATAGGAATAGACGAATATTTTACCGAAAACGCCGGTGCCCTCGGAGTTGATTGTATTTGTATATCCCTTTATTGCCCTCTGGCAAAGATTTGGGCCCTAAAAAAGCGGGGACGAGAAAACAACGCGGCTTTCAAAAACGACTCAGCCGATTAGATTCTTAGATAGCTCAAACTGAGCACAAACTCAGCGCTGTCTAGTGAATAATACAATATAAAAATTGGTCCAAATCAGACCATTGTTTTTATCTTTTAACAAAAACTGATATTAAAAAATTAATAATTAAAAAATTTCAGTAATCTCAGAAAACAATAAGAAACATTGGTCCGATTCAAACCAATTTTCAATGTTTATATTTATTAAATAATTGTGCTCAGTTTGAGCTATCTACGAACTAAATCGGATAACTTCTTTTCAAACGCGTCGTTTTCTCCCCCCTCTCGCTTTTTGAGGGCCCAAATCTTTGCCAGAGGGCAATAAAGGGATATACTTACAAATTGCATTCAGAATAAAAAGCTAATAGATATGATTTAAAAACTTAAATCGGTAAAGTTTTCGTATTTATTCATTTTCAACCATTTTAAATTATAGTTAATAATAATAAGAAAAATTCGCACAGAAACAATTCACGGAAAACTTTGAACTTGGAATCTAAAATCGTGTGATAAGAAAACAAGAGTGAGACAAATTTTGGAAAATGGGCATTTTTAATCAGAAAAATAAACTTTCTAGATAGATATGATAAAACCCAAAAATTTTCGATGCTATTTGGTTAAATTGTGANAAATTAGAAATAAGAATTTTTAGAAAATTTTAGACTTTTAAATTATGTCAGATCTACACGACAATTTTTCAATTTGGAAGAATGTGTTCTATGAATAAGCTTTTGATGGAACTTTTGACCAAAATCTTTGTCACTTATTGATCCTAATAAAACAATATCTTAAATCACTTTCATTCCACAATTCAACTTACCGGTACTTTTTGTCATACGTTCAGCTTTAAATTAATTGTTCTAAATATCGAAAAGGATCCTGCTGATTACATTGTCGATATCGTTAAAATTTTCGAACATTTTGCAATTTTTCAGAATTTAAAAATAGCGGAATTCTGAAAAAGTTAATGCACCTTTAAATAATTGAATTCTGAACAAGAACATTTATAACTCCAAGAAGGTCAAAGGTAGTTGACCTTTGTGAGCATATAAAAAAAAGTTCCGCAAAGGCACCAGAGCCACAATTGTGGCTCTACTTTGAATGTTGTTTAGCAGAAGCTAAGGCAGTTGGAATTTCAAATTTTTCTGCATAGGAATTGAAAGGGGATATTTTTGCATCCGACATTTTATTTCTAGATTTTGATTTTGTTCTAGAAAATATAGTGAGAAAAGCAAGTATCCATATCACGTGATAGACGGTCACAGTTGTCTTCACAAGCTTCATTTCTGTCAGAAACGAATGCCACAAGTATCTGGCCTACGTCAAGTTTTGTCCACTTTGATTTATATCTAATTAATTAAAAGTAATTTATAAATAAGTCAAAATTTTGATTGAAAATCATGATGTTTCGATAAAAAATGTTTATTATCCCTATAAAAGCAGATTATTACTCTTTTTTCTATTATTCAAGTAAATATGGTAATGAAGTACAACTGTTGACAATTTTGATGCTTAAATTCACTTTAATAATAATAATTTTTTCATGGGATACTTGAAGTTGAATTTAGAAATTTTACTTATGCACAAAACACTTTTAAAAAACTGGCTAATCTCACATTTGTATTTTATGTCTAGTTCCGAAATAATTTTTCAGGAAGTGAATCATAGGCGAAAAATCCTAATAAATCAACATCCCGTAATACTGGAAACAAACATTCGAAAAATTTTTTAATTATTTTATGGGAACCGAATCAAAATTTTTATAATGAGTTTGAAAGAAAATATTCTACCATCCGGTTTTTTGCCTTTTTTCAATGATTTTAAGTATGCTTGAGCAAAAATTGTGGCTCTGTGGTCACAAGGGTTAAAGTCGATTTTTTTCTAATACCGTGTACAAAAGTATACGTGTCAAAAGTTAAAAATGAATGTTGTTTTGCGTACTCAATAAAAAAACTGCCCATAATTGTTATAAAGCAAAAAAGTTTGGGGTTTTTTAGTTTTTTACCAACGTGTGGCGTATATCGTTGATCAAAAACGATTGTATTCAGCTTACGAGATCTTAAAATTTTACAATTAGTTCTTCAATAAAAAAATTGAAAAATGGTCTTTGTGTTCATTTTGAGTTATTCCAGAAATAAATAGGGCATAATGTTTTTAATCGCCGAAATGTGAACGGTTTGGCTACTCTTCTGTGTAGGGTAAGAGATCATACCGCCGCGCCGGTATGATACCGGACCTGATTTTCTATCCTCATCCTCATTTTTCTCTATCGTTTGTTTAAACCTACACAAAAAGTTGGATGAAAACCCACGAATTTTTACAAGCACGAACCATGCTGCATGGTGTAAAGACTACGTTCGGTTGAATAACGGATATGTCACGAGACGTAACCGATACAGTATTGGCGATACTCTTTACCACTTTGCGAATTATTTTGAAAGAAATATTTTATTGGCCGAAATAACCAAATCTAGTCGTTAAGCTTATTCTACATATTTTACGTTACTGAGACATATCAGACAAAACACACACAAACAGTATTTTTTACTAATTTTGCAAATTTTTTTTGATAAAATCAATTAAAACTACAAGTGACGGAAATGTCGTTTCCGAAACGATGAATAAAGATGGTTTCCGGTGTTTTCAGTATCATAATCGTAGTAATTTATAAGAGGGTTTTACAATCGTGACATGTTATTGATCAAATTAGGAAAATCGACAGAAAATTTATATTTGCTAAATGAGGGCGCCTGCTACACTCCGACAAAATGTAATTTTTTCTAAACACCGGATTTCCTTATAAAAATTTAAAAAATAATATTCAACATATTTCTTTCAAATATTATAATTTGAAGTCAAAGTTTTTTTTTATTCTGGTGATTTTTTTACAGAAATTTTAAGATGAATTAATTAACTAAAATTAAATTCAGTTAAAAATTATTAAACAATTGCATATCTAAGAAGATCTCGATCAACCTTATCAATTTCAGTTTTGGTTGAAAACTAAATCTTTATAAATAAAACGTGTAAAATTTTTGCTCGAGAAAAATGAGAAGGGTCTCAAGATTGAAATGGAGGAAACGTAAATATTCTTCGTCAGTTCATTTTCTGACGCGCTCATTGGCTATTCATGAAACATAGCGCAAATAACTACACATATTTAGAGAAAAATTAAACAGAAAAACACTGGTCCGAAATTCGGACTCCGAATCTAACCTTTTTTCAAATTGTTTACGTTCGAAAATTTATAATTCGAAACTTTATAATCTCAAAAAATGAAAAAAAAATGAGCTGATATGCATTCATTTTTAATCTGGTTTTTTCCTGAATCTGCGAGTCATTTTCAGCTATTTAATAATTCAATCGAATTAGTAGTTTTAAAAACCGAAAATTTCGGCCCGAAATGTCAACGGTGAAGCCACCCTTTTAACAACTGAGAAGAAAGTTGGTTGGGAAAAGGATATACAGTAAAAAATATACCCAAGTTCGATAATTCAGATGATTTAAGAAGTTTTTATGGGTTTTTTTTACCTTCTGAAAAGAAGATTAAGTAGAATGGAGTTGATTTATTATTGTCGAATGTCAGAATCGTGACACAATATAAAAGTTAAATTGGCTCATTTCGCTTGTTTCTCTCATCATTCTGAAAGCTAAAAAGCTCGTAAAACTATGATTTGGCAATTAAAATAGATAATTAATTTAAGGTCAAAAATTAAAACTATAGTAATTAGTTCATTATTATGACGTTAATCACTCTTCCTCAAAATCGGATAATTCCCAGGATAAGTTATATTTCCAGGATAATCATCAAACAAACTTCCGATTTAGTTTGAAGGTCAATACCGCTTAGGCTGGCCGCGTACTATCTAGAAATTAACGCTTCAAAAACGCCCGAAATAAGAAACCCGTGGTTTTCGAAGTAATTCTCCAATATTTTTTCTCTTTCTGATATTTTTCCTATGCGTCAAATTTTAACGCGGTTTTTTGAACATATCAAACCCGTTGAACATATCAAAACCTATTTCTGAACATTTTTCGCGAGAACCAATCAGAAGCCGTGCTCAAAATTTTCAAAAAATCTGGATTAACTGGATTTTAAGAAATTAAAAGTTTTTAAAATTTTTCAGACAAATACTTTTCACGAGAAAGATATAGTTTCGCCTTAGGGGACAACCATGGCAAGCCTAAGACCACTCTGGAAAGATATTATTAATTTATCACGAGGAAATATTAATTTTAAATAATTTAATTGCATTTTTTTAAGACGGTTTATATTTTATTGTTGGATAACTTTTCACTTAAAAAAAAATTACCCCCTTAAAAATATTTTATTAAAATTTTGAACCAGACTAATTGGGTCAAAAATTTACAGTGATGGACCATGATTGATGGTAGTCCGGCATCTCTCAGACGTCAAGTTCGGCGAGTCGGAGACTTCAAAGACTGAAAATGAAAAGTCATTTTTACACTTACTAAAATAATTTT
Source organism: Oikopleura vanhoeffeni (assembly GCA_004367855.1). Taxonomy (NCBI): domain Eukaryota; kingdom Metazoa; phylum Chordata; class Appendicularia; order Copelata; family Oikopleuridae; genus Oikopleura; species Oikopleura vanhoeffeni. Next base: position 298,264 of record SCLH01000529.1, on the reverse strand, counting down.
ACGACTAAAATCATTTTGCAACCCCACAGAGCTTTGATAAGACCTTGCAAATTTTTTTCCGGCTAAACTCTTTTAAGCATTATTGTTTGATATTTCGAACAAAAAAATCACTTTTGAAAATCAGATAGGCCGGATTTAAGTCCTGAATGAGATGACCGCAGAAATAGAACCAAATTTAGAATCGGATGTGTAGTTAGTGAGAAAAATCACTTTACAATTTTGGTATTTGAAGTCTCCTATTTGCCGAACTTGACGCTGAGTTTCACACTCTTAAATATTCTAGACGACAATCATTGTTTTTTTTGACAAAATTAGTCTGGTCTAAAATTTGAAAAAAAACTTTTAAAGTGAACTTTACTCCCTCAATTTAAATCAACTAAAAATCGATATGAAATAAAAACATAAATTTTAGAATGGCACAAAATTGTTTTTCAATTTCTCCGGTAGGGCACACCAAAAGACTATGTATTCTAATTTAACCCGCCCCCAACAAAAAAATGTTATCCAGATTAATAATTTTTATAAAATCGGAAACAATAAATTAATTTTCTCGAAATTCGAACTTTTGAAAATTTATTTTTTTATTTCATGAAATATAATTTCAAATTTAATGACATAACTCCCGTAGTGGCCGACAATCTCTGGACCCGTAGTGTCTTCTGGACTTTCGTTCCCAGGCGTTTTAAATCAAGCATATTACAAGATATACTCAATCACACAATTGAGACGTTAGCGAAAATTTTGAAAGTATATTGTGTTATATATTCAGTTGACGGCGAATATTTTCAGTCGCGATATTTAAACATATATATTTGACTTAGGTTTTGTTATTTATTCAACCAATCACGAGCCAGACAAATTATAGACATACTTGACCGCGATGAAACGTTCTATTTTTTTCTCTGATGATAGAATTAAAATAAAATATGTGAATGATGGCTGGACTTGTCGCATTAATTAACTTATGCAGTCTTGATCTCAAAAGTTCCCCCAATAACAGAAAATGATTACAAAAATATTATTAAAATGCACGCGTTGATCCCTTGTCTATTTTGTCTCTTTATCAAACTTTCCTTTAAAAAGTTTAATTATTATAAAAAACAATTATGTGTGGCTGGTGGTTGATAAACTTTTTTAGTCTTCAGAGTCTATGAGTTCTATTGACTGTACTTCTTGAATATATGCAATCAATAGATTGAAAATTCAACAAATAGATTTGTTTCCTATTTTGTTATCGATTTTATTGTTTGATCGTTTGTGTAGGGAACCAATCAGCTGTCGCAGGGCAACTTAAGGCGGAATACAGAAAGCTCAATTTAAATTTCACATAAACCTTTTTTATTAATTTGTTAATTCTAATAATTATTGACTTACAAAAAACAAATTATGAGTAGACAAAAAAGAGCTATTTGGCGCGTAAATTGCCAGAGATGTAGCTGAGACTGAACAAATAGTCCCGGAATTAAGATTTTTTCATTTCTATCCCAAACCACAAAAGACCCAAGATGGTTTCCGTACAAATCACCGTTTACAGGTTATGACTTATGGTTAGTGAAAGGGAATTAAATACGATATTGGCCAAGATAGCAACATAAATAACGATTAAGCAGAATAGCACTGAAAATCAGCAAAGATTTCAAAACTTTTCAATTATTTTTGCGATGTTAATCAAAATATTTAATAAATTGCAGTTCACAATTTTTAACGTTTCTATGTTTTTTTAATAACATACATTTCACGTTTGATTTATTTTGTATCCAGAAAAATTTATTTTATAATCAAAAATTGACTTTTCCTAGTTCTAATTCTTGTTCTCATTTTTTATTTTTCATCCGATACGAATAGTTTACTTCGTTACGAACAGCCAATCACATCCGCCGTTTTGTACAATAGATCGAATTCGGAAAAATCTTCAAATGATACGAAATAGTATATGCTAATATTTTGACCAATGTTAAGTAAATTTCAATTTATTTTCAAATAAAAATATGTAGAACTAATTCATGAAAAACTAATCGTGAGAGAAATTCAAGAAAAAGGACGCAACTTCAATATTAACGAAGATTCATTATTATCATATATTTTTTCAATGATAATCATATGATTGAGAGAATTCTCTACAGTCCTGTTAAAACAATTTGTGAAAAATGTTTATAAAAAGTTATCAAATGTAAATAAGTAAATTAAAAACTCTCTCATTTTCGCCGATTCTCACAAACAAGTGCATAAGTAACCCAAATTTAGGGTTAATAATATTATACCGTCACCAATTTGGGTATTAAAGCTGCAAAAAATTGAATGTTTTCAACAAAATTCTCTCGTAAAATGACTCTTAAATTTTTGTGGAATATTTATTTCTCGTGATAAGAAAGATTTACTCTCTTGTTTCTTTCGCCTACGCATTCATATGTAATCAGTATTTTGGAAGTTTTGACTTTTAGAAATGCTCTATTAAAACCGGAGGCCATACTGTAATGCAATAAAAGTCTTAGAAATTCGTTAATGTAATGAAAAAAAGGCATTGTACAGTAATTTGAAAAAGTACTCAAATTACGTCAAAAAAAATCCAGGGTCAACTTCGAACGTTTTTAAGACTTTTTTCTTATTACACCAAAATTCGAATAAAATCACGTGAAAAAATAATTCAAAAATAAGGTCTAAAATACGTCATAGATTAATTCTTATTTCTTGGAATATAAGATCACGTGACCTTTTTGGATAATATTATTGTGTTCAAAACTCTTAAATTAGGTGTTNAACTTTTTTATCTTCAGGTCTATTGAGTTTTATTTTGGCTGTACTTTATTTTGATAGTTATGCATTCCAATAGTTGAGTAAATTCAACATCATTCGTTTTGTTTTCCTATGTTTGTTTTTCGATTTAAACTTGTTTGATCGTTTGGTTGTGTTAGGGAACCAAATCGAGCTTGTTCGCAGGTCAATGTAAATGCATGGGGTAAATCAGAGCTCCAAATTTAAAATGTTTCACATCAACCTTTTTTTTGAATTTGTTAAATTCTTTAATAAATTAATGATCTTACAAAAAACCAATTATTGAGTAAGACAAAAAATGAGCTATTTTGGCGGCGTATTAATTGCCAGAGATTGGTAGCTGAGTGAACAATGTCCGGTTAATTAAATTTTTGTCATTTCTATCACAACCACAGAAGCCAAGATGGTTTCCGTACAAATCACCGTTTACAGGTTTTGACTTGTATGGTTGTAAAGAGAAATTAATACGATAATTGGCCAGAATGTTAGAACTAAATAAGATTAGCAAGAATAGCACTGAATAAATCAGCAAAGATGTTCAAATTCTTTTTTCAATTACTTTTTGGAGTTGTTAATCAAATGATTTAATAAATTGCAGTTCAAATTTTGACCGTTTCTATGTTTTTTTTCTGAATAAGATCCATTTTACACGTTTTGATTTATTTTTGTATCCAGAAAATTTTATTTTATAAAATATTGACTGTTTCAATTCTTAATTTTGTGTTTCGATTTTGTTTATTTTTTCATCGATGCGAATACTTCTTTACGGTAAGGTGACAGCCAATCACTCGCCGTTTTTGGTAAATAGATCGAATTCTGAGAATCCTTTCCTTAGTCGCAATGATGATAGTATTAATTGTTTGACAATTAGTAATATGTCAATTTTTGATTTTCAATAGATATTGTTAGACCTATATTTTCTGAAGCAATAATTCGTTGAGAAATTCAAGAGAAAAGACGAAACTTATTTATACCGGAAGATTCATGTAATTATCATATATTTTTTTCAATTGATATTCATGATTGAGTGAGAATTCTCTACAGTCCTGTTAAAACATTTGTGAAAATGTTTTAATAAAAGTTATTCAGTGTAAATAAGTAAAATTGTACAAACTCTCTCATTTTCGCCGATATCTACATACAAGTGCTAAAGTAACCCAAATTTTAGGGTTAATTTGGACATTTTCAATTAAAATATTATACGTCACAATTTGGGTATTAAAGCTGCAAAAAATTGAATGTTTTCAACAAAGTATTCTCGTCGCTTAAAAATGACTCTTAAATTTTTGTTGGAATATTATTTCTCTCGTGATAAGAAGAGATTCTTACGTCTCTTGTTTCTTTCCGCTACGCATTCATATGTAATCAGTATTTTGGAAGTTTTGACTTTGAGCAAATGCTCTTTAATAAACCGGAGGCATCACTGTATAGCAATTAGAAGTCCTTAGAAATGCGTTATAATGTAATGAAAAAAAGGCATGTACAGTAATTTGAAAAAAGTACTCAATTACGTCAAACAACAATCCGGTAACTTCGAACGTTTTTAAGACTTTTTTTTTATTACACAAAATTCGAATGACAATCACGTGAAAAGAGTAATTCAAAATAAGTCTACAAAATCTCTAGATTAATTCGTTAATTTGCTTGGATATAAGATCACGTGACCTTTGTTGATAATATTATTGTGTTCAAACTCTTAATTAGGTGTTATTGGGCCCTAAAAAATTTCGGCGTATTTGTCACTATTTGCTGTACTTTGACCCAAACCTTATTTCCGTATGTTGGAAAGTCCACGTTGAATCGTTTTTGGACTTTAATGTACTGGAAAAAAGTCCTCAAAACTTCTAAAGGAACCCACTCACTTTTCAAATTGAGTTTAAGTAATTTTGAAAAAAATACCTTCTACTTTTACCAAGAATCTTAGAATTTTTTTTGGATCCTGTCAAAGCGTCTTTTTTGATGATAAATTTTTTTTGAAACAAAAATAGTACTGTATACAGTAAGAAATTTTCGAGAAAAAAACGCACAAACGTCATTATCCAATAATTTGATCGATCCACTTTGTAAATTGTTCATTCATCCATGATTAAGGGTCCTTAAAATTGCGATAAAGGCCATCTGGGAACGAAAGTCCAGATAGACACTACGGGAGTTGAAATATCATATTTTATTTTTATGGCCACGAAAAGTGAATCTTTTCTGACCCTGTTTTCAGGTTGGCTACTCAACATCACTGGGACGATCTTACTCACATTGCCCACCACTTCATATGTGTAATTGTAAAGGACCACAAGAAGGAACTCATTTTAAAATAAAAATTTTAACATCAAATTGTACAAAAATTTTATGAGAACAAAAACGACTGTGAAAGATTTATTTTTGTTGCTGTTTTAACTCAATTGATTTCTTAATTTTTTTTGAAATGATCTGAAAGTTTCGCGAACCGAAGCAAACTCAAAAAATCCAGAATGTGCACCGGGAGTCGGTATGATTTGGGACGATTGCAAATGTTGCAGAAGATGTGCAAAACAACGAGGAGAGGTAAATAACAATTTCTCAATTTTTATTCGAAAACAATTTTTCTCAAAAAATCTAACATTAATTCCGTTATCTCTAAAAAATTTGGAAATTTAGTGGCATATTTTGACTATTTTATTATATCGATAACGAGTGTTCCTGGCACGTATCAGCTAGTTTTGTAGCATTTTTTTTTAAATAATTTGGCTTTTGAAAACGACTTATTTGATTGACTTCTCAGATAGCTCAAACTGAGCAAAATTATTTAAAAAAAAATAAATTGGAAAAAATGATCCGAATCAGACCATTGTTTCTAATTTTTTAATCATAAACTGATAATTAAACAATTTCGGTGATCTCAGAAAAAAATGGTCAGATTCGGACCAATTTTATTTTATTAACAACCAAAATTTGTTCTCAGTTTGAGCTATCTAAGAACCTAATCGAAACAACAAGCTAAAATTTGCCAGGAGGCCCCGTAATCGATTTGAATCATAAAATTGGAATATATCGATTACGAAACCCGGGTGCACAAAACGACTCTTTTTTCTCAAAGAGAATTTTCATTTTTAAAAAATTGATTCAAATTGGTAAACATGAACAGATATTTTTTCTCGGAAGTGAAATTTCAAAATTTTCAATTTAAGTATTCTACGAAATTTTTTATTTATTCTAAAAACTAATTTTAGCAATCTAAAATTGTCCAAAGAGTTACTTAATTACTATATCGACCTTGAAATGATATCAGAAATNAGAAACTTTTAAGAAAAATACATACAGTTTTTTAAACCTAACTTATATAAACATTTCCAGAGGAGAAAGTTGAAGCAGAAATAAGAATGATTTGGCCAGCACTAATATGCTCAGTTGTAAGTAACCAAAAATAGAGAAATATTTTTGCTGAAAAAATTTAACATTCTCAAATTACCTAGGTAAATTACTAATTAGGCGACTGGAGGCTAATTATGTAGGAAAAAATAGTCGATATGTTTTTCTTGACAATGTTGGAAATATCAAGTTTTTTCATCGTAAATGTGCTTTTTGGTAGAATTCACAATTGTTTTTGGCAGTTTTTTCATTAAATTTATGAAAATCTTTCGGAGACCCGCGGGGTTTAATAAAAGTTGAATAAAATCGATTCTAAAACGTTTGAATTCAATTATTAAACTAATCTTTAATGAATTTGGTAAATATTTTCCGCTACTTACTTTGAATAATTTCAGATTGGTAATACCGATTCACTATTTATTTATAATTAAAAACTAGCACACCAAAAAAATGATGAATTTCCTGTTACAGTAGCCTAGGCGCACGAGATTAAAAAAATTACTAACCCACTATTAGAGTTTTTTGGTCATTGTGGGTCAATATGTTTATTATCCGTGTACCAACTCAAACCTCGGCGTATTTCCTGATCTCGTGTGTGGGTAGTTGTTTATTTGCTATTAACTATAAAATAACCGCTGGTGGGTAAAGACTACATACGAGATCAGAAAGAATTCGGGTCTGGATAAAAAATATACCATGTCACATTTTTTGCTTGCGAATAAAGTTTGAAAAAATGTGACATGCTGTTCATATTTATTTTCTTGTTGTATAATCTACTTCACAAAGTCCCGCTTATAGCGCGGAAATTAACTCGGAGAATCAACGCGTCTCTTTTTGGCGTTCCTTCACGATAGGAAATAGACGAATTTTTACCGAAAACAGCGGGTGCCCTCGGAGTTGATTGTATTTGTATATCCCTTTATTGCCCTCCTGGCAAAGATTTGGGCCTCTAAAAAAGCGGGGACGAGAAAAACAACGCGGCTTTCAAAAAACGACTCCAGCCGATTAGCATTCTTAGATAGCTCAAAAACTGAGCACAAAACTCAGCGCGTCTAGTGAATAATACAATATAAAAATTGGTCCAAATCAGACCACATGTGTTTTTTATTTTTAACAAAAACTGATATTAAAAAATAATAATATAAAAGAATTTCAGTAATCTCAGAAAAACATAAGAAACATTGGTGCCGATTAAACCAATTCAATGTTTATATTTATTAATAATTGTGCTCAGTTTGAGCTATCTAGAACTAAATCGGATAACTTCTTTCAAACGCGTCGTTTCTCTCCCTCTCGCTTTTTGAGTTTGCCAAATCTTTGGCCAGAGGGCAATAAAGGGATATACTTCAAATTGCATTTCAAGAAATGCAAAGCTAATAGATATGAGTTAAAAACTTAAATCCGGTAAAGTTTTCGTGTTATTCATTTTCAACCATTTTAAATATAGTTAATAATAATAAGAAAAAATTCGCACAGAAACAATCACGAAACTTTGAACTTGGAATCTAAACTCGTGTGATAAGAAAACCAGAGTGAGACAAATTTGGAAAATGGGGCATTTTTAATCAGAAAATAAACTTTCTAGATAGATATGATAAAACCCAAAAATTTTTCGATGCTATTTGGTTAAATTGTGCAAAATTAGAAATAAGAATTTTTAGAAAATTTTAGCTTTTAAATATGTCAGATCTACACGAACAATTTTTCAATTTGAAGAAGTGTTCTATTGAATAGAGCCTTTTTGAATGGAACTTTTGACCAAAAATTCTTTGTCACTTATTGATCCTATAAAACAACTATCTTAAAATCCACTTTCATTCCAACAATTCAATCTAACGGTACTTTTTGTCATACGTTAGTTTAAAATTATTGTTCTAAATAATCGAAAAGGATCCTGCTGATTACATTGTCGATATCGTTACAAATTTTCTTTTCGAACATTTTTTGCCAATTTTTCAGATTTTAAAAATAGCGGAATTCTGAAAAAGTTAATGCATCCTTTAAATATTAATTCTGACAAGAACATTTATAACTCCAAGAAGGTCAAAGGTAGTTGACTTTGTGAGCATATAAAAAAAAGTTTCGCCAAAGGCACCATAGCCCACAATTGGTGGCTCGTACCTTTGAAATGTTGTTTACAGAAGCTAAGGCAGTTTGGAATTTCAATTTTTCTGCATAGGAATGTGGAAAGGGGATATTTTGCATCCGACATTTTATATTCTAGAATTTTGATTTTAGTTCTAGAAAATATAGGTGAGAAAAGCAAGTATACCATATCCAGTGATAGAGCGGTCACAGTTGTCTCACAAGTTACACTTTCTGTCAGAAACGATGCCACAATATCTGGCCTACGTTCAAAGTTTTGTCACTTTGATTTATATCTATTAATTAAAAGTCATTTATAAATAATGTCAAAATTTTGATTGAAAATCAGATGTTTCGAATAAAAATTTATTTAATCCCTATAAAAGCAGATATTAACTCTTTTTTTCTATTATTTTTCAAGTAAATATGGTAATGAAGTACAACTGTTGACAATTTTTGATTGCTTAAATTCACTTTAAATTAATAATAAAATTTTTTTCATGGGATGACTTGAAGTTGAAAATTAGAAATTTTACTTATGCACAAAACACTTTTTAAAAAACTGGGCTAATCTCACATTTGTATTTTATGTCTAGTTCCGAATAATTTTTCAGGAAGTGAATCATAGGCGAAAAATTCTAATAAATCAACATCCGCGTAAATACTGGAACAAACCTTCGAAAAATTTTTTTAATTATTTTAATGGGAACCGAATCAAAATTTTTATAATGAGTTTGAAAAGAAAATATTCTACATCCGGTTTTTTGCCTTTTTCAATGCTTTTAAGTATGCTGAGCAAAAATTGTGGCTCTTGTGGTCACAAGGGTTAAAGTCGATTTTTTTCTAATACCCGCGTTACAAAAGTAATACCGTGTCAAAAGTTAAAATGAATGTTGTTTTGCGTACTCAATAAAAACTGCCCATAATTGTTATAAAGCAAAAAAGTTTGGGGTTTTTTAGTTTTTTTTACCAACGTGGGTGGCGTATAATTCGTTGATCAAAAACGATTGTATTCAGCTTAGAGATCTTAAACTTTTACAATAGAGTTCTCAATAAAAAATTTTAAAAAAAGGTCTTTGTATTCATTTTGAGTTATTCCAGAAATAAATAGGGCATAATGTTTTTAATCGCCGAAATGTGAACGGTTTGGCTACTCTTTCTGTGTAGGGTAAGAGATCCATACGCCGCGGCCGGTATGATACCGGACCTGAATTTTCTATCCTCATCCTCATTTTTCCTCTATCGTTTGTTTAAACCTACACAAACAGTTGGATGATAAACCCACGAATTTTACAAAGCAACGAACGCTGCTGCCATGGTGTAAAGACTACGTTCGTTGAATAACGGATATGTCACGGAAACGTAACCGATACAGTATTGGGATACTCTTACACTTGCGAATTCATTTTGAAGAAATATTTTATTGGCCGAAATAACCAAATCTAGTCGTTAAGCTTATTCTAACATATTTTACGTTACTGAGACATATCAGACAAAACACACACAATACAGTATTTTTTACTAATTTGCAAATTTTTTTTTTGAATAAAATCATTAAAACTACAAGTGACGGAAATGTCGCTTTCCGAAAGCGATGACTAAAGATGGTTTCCGGTGTTTCATGTATCAATAATCGTAGTAATTTATAAGAGCGGTTTTACAATCGTGACATGTTAATGATCAAAATTAAGAAAATCGACAGAAAATTTATATTTGCACTGAGGGCGCCGCACCCTCCGACAAAATGTAATTTTTTCTAACACGGATTCTTATATAAAATTTAAAAATAATATTCAACATATTTTCTTTCAAATATTATAATTTGAAGTCAAAGTTTTTTTATTCTGGGATTTTTTTACAGAAATTTAAGATGATTAATTAACTAAAAATTAATCAGTTAAAAATATTAAACAATTTGCATTTATCTAAGAAGATCCTCGATCAACCTTATCAATTTCGTTTTGGGTTGAAAACTAAAAATCTTATAAATAAAACGTGTAAAATTGTTGCTCGAGAAAAATGAGAAGGGTCTCAAGATTGAAATGGAGGAAACGTAAATATTCTCCGTCAGTTCATTCTGACGCGCTCATTGGCTATCATGAACCATAGCCGCAAATAACTACACCATATTTAGAGAAAAAATTAAAACAGAAAAACACCTGGGTCGAAATTCGACTTCCGAATTCTAACCTTTTTTCAAATTGTTTACGTTCGAAAATTATAATTCGAACTTTATATCTCAAAAAAATGAAAAAAAAATGAGCTGATATGCCATTCATTTTTAATCTGGTTTTTTCCTGATCTGGGAGTACATTTTCAGCTATTTAATAATTCAATCGAATTAGTAGTTTTTAAAAACGAAAATCTTCGGCCCCGAAATGTCAACGGTGGAAAGCCACCCTTTTAACACTGAGAAAAGAAAGTTGGTTGGAAAAAGGATATACAGTAAAAATATACCCAAGTTCGATAATTCAGATGATTAGAAGGTTTTTATGGGTTTTTTTTACCTTCTGAAAAGAAGATTAAGTAGAATGGCCGTTGATTTATTATTGTCGAATGTCGAATCGTGACACAATATAAAAGTTAAATTGGCTCATTTTCGCTGTTTCTCTCACCATCATTCTGGACAAGCTAAAAGCTCGTAAAACTATGATTTGGCAATTAAAATAGATAATTATTAAGGTCAAAAATTAAACTATAGTAATTGTTCATTATTAGACGTTAAACCTCACTCTGCCTCAAAATCGATAATTCCAGGATAAGTTATATTTCCCGGATAATCAATCAAACAAACTCCGATTAGTTTGAAGGTCATACCGCTTAGGCTGGCCGCGTACTATCTAGAAATTAACGCTTAATAAACGCCCGAAATAAGAAACCCGGTGGTTTTCGAAGTAAATTTCTCAATATTTTTTCTCTTTCTGATATTTTTCCTATGCGTCAATTTTAACGCGTTTTTGAAGCATATCAAAACCCGTTTGAACATATAAAACCTATTTCTGAACATTTTCGCGAGAACCACTCAGAAGCCGTGCTACATTTTCAAAAAATCTGGATTACTGGATTTAAGAAATTAAAATTTTAAAAATTTTTCAGACAAATACTTTTCACGAGAAAGAATATAGTTTCGCCTAGGGGACAACCCATGGCAAGCCTAAGACCACTCTGGAAAGATATTTATTAATTTATCACGAGGAAATATAATTTAAATAATTTAATGTGCATTTTTTAAGACGGTTTATATTTTATTGTGGGATAGATTTCACTTAAAAAAAAATTCCCCCCTTAAAAATATTTTATTAAAATTTTGAACCAAGACTAATTGGGTCAAAAATTTACAGTGATGGACCATGTATTGATGGTAGTCCGGCATCTTCAGACGTCAAGTTTGGGCGAGTCGGCAGACTTCAAAGACTGAAAATGAAGTCATTTTTACACTTTACGACCCTAAAATCATTTGGCAAACCCACAAGAGCTTTTGATAAGACCCTTGCAAATTTTTTTCCGGCTAAACTCTTTTAAGAATATTGTTTGATATTCGAACAAAAAAATCACTTTTGAAATCAGAAAGCCGGATTTTAAGTCCTGAATTGAATGACGCGCGAAATAGAACAAATTAGAAATCGGATGTGTAGTTAGTGAGAAAAATCACTTTACAATTTTTGGTATTGCAAGTCTCCTATTGCCGAACTTGAGCTGAGTTTCACACTCTTAAATATGCAGACGAATCATGTTTTTTTTGACAAAAATTAGTCTGGTCTAAAATTTGAAAAAAACCTTTTAAAGTGGAACTTTACTCCCTCAATTTAAATGCAACTACAAAATCGATATGAAATAAAAACCTAATTTTTAGAATGGCACAAAATTGTTTTTTCAATTTTCTCCGGTAGGGCACACGTCAAAGACTATGTATTCTATTAACCGCCCCCAACAAAAAAATGTTATCCAGATTAATAATTTTTTATAAAAATCGGAACAATAAAATTAATTTTCTCGACATTCGAACTTTGAAAATTTATTTTTTTTATTTATGAAATAATAATTCAATTTAATGACATAACTCCGTAGTGGCCCGACAATGCTCTGGACCCGTAGTGTTTCTGGACTTTCGTTCCCAGGCGTTTTTTCAAAATCAAGCATATAACCGAAGATTCATTAATTATCATATATTTTTGTTCAATTGATATTATCTATGATTGAGTGAAATTCTCTACAGTCCTGTAAAACATTTGTGAAAATGTTTTATAAATAAGTTATCATGTGTAAATAAGTAAATTTAAAACTCTTCTCGATTTTCGGCCGATTCTCACAAACAAGTTGCTGATAAGGTAAACCCAAATTTTAGGGTTATTTTGGAACATTTTCAATTTAAAGTATTATACGTCACCAATTTGGGTATTAAAGCTGCAAAAAAATTGAAATGTTTTCAAAAAGTTTCTCGTCGCTTAAAAATGACTCTTAAATTTTTGTTGGAATATTTATTTCTCTCGGTGATAAGAAGATTTACTCTCTTGTTTCTTTCGCGCTACGCATTCATATGTAATCAGTTATTTTGGAAGTTTTGACTTTAGAAATGCTCTATTAATAAACCGAGAGGCTCACTGTCATAGCAATTAGAAGTCTAGAAATGTTCGTTATATGTAATGAAAAAAGGCATGTAGCAGTAATTTGAAAAAAGTACTCAAATTACGTCAAAAAAATCCGAGGTCAACTTCGAACGTTTTTAAGACTTTTTTTATTACACAAAATTCGAATTAAATCACGTGACAAAAAAATTCAAAAATAAGGTCTAAAAATCGTCTAGATTAATTCTTAATTTCTTGAATATAAGATCACGTGACTTTTTGATAATATTATTGTGTTCAAACTCTTAATTAGGTGTTATGGGCCCTAAAAAATTTTCGGCGTAATTTGATCACTATTTGTGTACTTGACCAAAACCTTATTTCCTAATTGGAAAGTCCACGTTGATTCGTTTTTGGACTTTAATGTATGGAAAAAGTCTAAAACTTCTAAAGGAACCCACTTCACTTTTCAAAATTGAGTTTAAGTAATTTTGAAAAAAAACACTACTACTTTTACCAAGAATTTAAATTTTTTTTTGGATCCTGCTCAAAGCGTCTTTTTGATGATTAAAATTTTTTTTGAAAAAAATAAGTACTGTAATACAGTAAAATTTTCGAAAAAAAACGCACAAACGTCATTATCCAAATATTTGATCGATCACTTTGTAAATTGTCATTCATCATGATTAAGGGTCCTTAAATTGCGATTAACAGGCCATCTGGGAACGAAGTCAGATAGACCAATACGTGGAAGTTGAAATATCATATTTGTATTTTTATTAGGTCCACGAAAAGTGAATCTTTTTCTGTACCCTGTTTTCAGGTTGGCTATCAACTATCACTTGGGACGATCTTACTCAACATTGCCCCACCATCTTTCATATGTTAATTGAAGGACCACAAGAAGGAACTGCATTTTAAATAAAATTTTAACATCAAGCATTGTATCAAAATTTTATGGAGAACAAAAGGAACGACTGTGAAAGATTTATTTTTGTTGCTGTTTTGTAACTCAATTGTATTTTCTTAATTTTTTGAAATGATCTGATGAAGTTTCGCGAACTCGAAGCATAAACTCAAAAAATCCAGAATGTGCACCGGGAGTCCGGTATGGATTTGGGAACGATTGCAAATGTTGCAGAAGATGTTGCAAAAAAAGAGGAGAGGTAAATAACGATTTCTCATATGTTTTATTCGAAAACAATTTTTCTCAAAAATCTAACATTAATTCCGTTATCTCTAAAAAATTTGGAGTATTTTAGTTGGCATATTTTTGGACTATTTTATATTATATCATAACGAGTGTTCCTGGCAGGGCGTATCAAGCTAGTTTTTTGTAGCATTTTTTTTTAACAATATTTGGCTTTTGAAAGACTTATTTGATTGACTTCTCTAGATAGCTCAAACTGAGCAAATAATTATTTAAAAAAAATAGAATGTGAAACAAATATGATTCGAATCCAGACCATTGTTCTAATTTTTGTAATCAAAAACTGATTAATTAAAACAATCTTCGGTTGATCTCAGAAAAAATGGTTCAGTTTCGGACTATTTTATTTTTATTAACAACCAAATTTGTTCTCAGTTTGACTATTAGATACCTAATCGAACACAAGCTTTAAATTTGCCACGGAGGCCCCGTAATCGGATTTGATTCATAAATTGATATATTCGATACGAAACCCTGGGTGCACAAATCGACTCTTTTTCTCAAAGAGAATTTCATTTTTAAAAAAATTGATTCAAATTGTAACATGAACAGATATTTTGTTTCGAAGTGAAAATTTTCAACATATTTCAATTTTGAGTATTCTACGAAATTTTTTATTTTATCTATAAAACTAATTTTAGCAATCTAAAATTGTTCTGCAAAAGGTTATACTATACATTCTTAATCGACCTTGATAGGATGATATCGAAATCCAATTATAACTGCTGTTTATAGAGAAAAAATAACCATTTTTATGAAAAGGGCTTGTTTTACATTTCCGAAAAATACGTTCTTGGCATTGTCCACAGAAAAGCCTTTCTACAAAAACGTCCGAAAAAACACCCTTTTTTTGGCACATTCACCAGATTGCTGCTCCTGCAGGCAAAAATCGAAAAAACAGAATCCGAGTTCACAAATTCAGACATTTTTTCCGATATTCTCCACGCAAATTCAAAACTTTCAATATAGCCTCTAGGATCCTTTTTCTTTGAAAAAGCTGAAGGACTCGTGTTGTAGACCGCGGATACGCAGATGGCTTGGTGGCGGTGGAACTGAATTGTCTATATGGACATCCGCGTGAGATCAAAGATAGATCTTCCGTAATGTGTGTTTCCGAATGTCCAGTCTTGCATTTGTCTAACCGTACGAAGCCTCTGAAAACCCAAAAATCACTAACTACCCCCTTAAAGGAGTGGGTGTCGCTGATTTGAGCCTCTTCCAAGGTCATTTCCCGCCAAACTAGCGAAGATGATATTCCAAAAACATTTATAACTAACAGAACCAACCTTCGCGGTAATTTTGAACTTAACAGTAATCTAATACAATCCGACCTACGCCGACTCCTACGCTTTTAAAAAGGTTCTTAAAAAAACACGCAGTTCGTATCTACTCCTTCAATTTTCATCTTTTTTTATTATTTTTTTGTGTCAGGCTCCGGAGAAACCTTACAAATAATGCAAAAGCGCTTTTGTTTTAACATTTTGCTTTCAGCGGACAAAAACGCGAAAAAAACAAAAATTAAAATTTTGAAATGGTCAGTTTGGGAGGCTCAGGCAAAAGCTATCTCCTCCACCAGTTTGAGAGATACAGTTTCGATTCATACTGCATCTGAAAGCACAAGGCTTGTTTGACAATGCATTGAAGAGTTTTTATTCAAATTTTGCTTCGGCGTTTCTTGGGGGCCATGTCAACTTTTTATTTTTAGCCAAATTGTTTAGAATGGTCTGTTTGGGAGGCTCAGGCAAAAGGTATCTCCTCCACCAGTTCAAAAGATACAGTTTCGGCTTGTACTGCATCTGAGAGCACAAGACTTGTTTGACAATCCATTATAGAGTTTTTTTAGAAATTTTGATTCGGCGTCTCTCGGAGGCCATGTAAACTTTTCATTTTTAGCCAAAATTTTTGACAAAATTTAGAAACCAGAAAAAATGCTTCAAAATAATTTTTTCCGTAAATACAAACACTTTTAA
>SCLH01000529.1:268015-281150 GCA_004367855.1 Oikopleura vanhoeffeni | reverse complement strand
TAGACAAATGCAGACTGGACATTTTTGAAAAATACATTAGGAAGATCCATCTTTGATCTCGCGATTCCACAAGACAGTTTAGTACCACTCCCACCAACCATCTGGTTAACCGCGGTTAAAAATCACTAACACCACCCCCTTAAGATTAAAATTCTAGAATTTTAAATATCGGATGCCAAAATAAAACCTTTCAACTCCCTTATGCAAAAAAAATTGAAACTCCAACTACCTTGGACTTTCTGTTATCAACATCGAAAGTTGAGCCTATATCGATCATGATGTCCGAGTAACTTAAATCTCTTATTTCATATTCTTTTAAAAGGCAAATAAGAGATTTAAGTTACTCGGGCATCATGATGGATATATAGGGTCTGGTGTTCTGGCGGAACTTTTTTTTCTGTGGGTAAAAAATTTTGGAAATTGAAGAATCGTTTCTTGTCATTTTAATTTGGATAATCCAAATTTAGATGACAAGAATTAATTCATCAATTTCCAAATTAAATTTCAAATTTTCTGTCAATTTCCACTATCAAATTTTAATTTTAAATGTTAAAGCCTGCCAGAAGGCCCTACCAGTAGTCGGCACAAGATTTGAAAATGTTTGTCCTGTCCTGTCCTGGAGGTCAGGCAAAATTTCAAATTTTCGGTCCTGTCCAGTCCGTGACAGGACTTCCATGTCCGATGTATCTGGAGTATACATTTTTTGTGGACAAAAATTTTTAGTCAAAACTTCGAAAATTTAATAAATTACTAATTTTATTTTTAAAAATTTTCATTAAATGAATAAATTTAAAAAACATAAAATAGACAAAAATTTTTTCAAAGTTGTGTTTATTGATTCGAAATTTGAATGAAAAATTTGAAATTTTTTTTTTGAAAATTATGAATTTTAATAAAAATGAAAATTAAATTAGAAGTTTAGAATTTTGTCCTTTTTAAATGACATTTCTAAAATTTAAATCGAAATTTGGATCGTCAATAGACATGTCCATTAATCTTATAAAATTTGCAATTTGTTAAGAACTCTCGATTTTTTCATGTAGTTTTCCCCTTTGAAAATTCAATTTTTAAAATACAACCTTATTTTTGTTTTTATAAATAAAGACCTCAATTTTTAAATTTTATTTTTTAATTAAAGTTTTTCTGTTTTTCGAATGAATTGATATTTTTGTTATTGCATTCTATAATTTTTATTATTTGATGCAATTTTCAATTCGAAGGGAAGGATTACAACTTGTAATTTACAAGTCCAGCGTACAACTCACTGAGCTACTGAGACTTAATATTTAAACATATTTTTCTAAAATTTAAACTCAAAAAATATCTAATTTTGACAGGACAGAAATTAGGACAGGTTTATTATTTTCTGTCCTTGTCCTGTCCTCAAGTCCAAGACAAAAATTAGGACAGGTTTCAATATTGCCTGTCCTTGTCCTGTCCTAAAATTCAGGACAGGACAGGAGGACAAGGTCAGGACAGGTATTGCCGACCCCTGGTAGGGCCGCCCTACATGGCAAATACAAAATGTCATTTTTATTAACAGTCCTGTGACCTGAGCGTCACACTTTCTATTTAATTTTGCGGAAATTTTGTGATGTCCCAGAAATATTGTTCATTCAAAAAAATAAGAATGAATAATAACTCATTATTAATGAGCTTGTACTTGGAGTTTGTACTGATCTAAGTGTCAGAACCTGTCTCGATTTCTATTTGAGGTTGTCGAACTCGAACCGAAATTTAGTGATCTATTTTGACCTCGACAAAAAATAAATATTTCAGTCTTGCGATCGAATGTCTCCTTGCGATACAACCAAAGGTCTTCAATGTCAGGTAAAATTTCATTATTTATTAATTAAATTAAACAAGGATTGATTTAAAATTTTAAATAATTTCGAAAATATAAAAATTTGTATGTATTTTTCGATGAAAATTAAAAAAAAGTTTTTATTCAATTTTACTTTCAAAATAGTTAAAACTACATTTTTAACAAGCTTTCGAATTTATTAATTCATCTTGCGGTAATGTGTTAAAAGTAAAAACGTTTTTGAAGCAGAATTTTTGCAAGTTATTTGTCATTTTTAATTTAGCAATCTTAGGCCTCGAAATTGCTTTAAATTATTTAATTTTGGAAACCTTTTTAGCATTTCGGAAAAAAATTCATTATCAAATTTCAAAAATTTGGGAACTTTTTTTATGAATTTTGGACAACTATTTAGAATATTGGCAAATTTTTGAACATTCAGAAAAAATGAATAAAAATTTAAATTTTGAAATAATTAAAAAAAAAACCTGTCACTGAAAAAAGTTTCGGTAAATAATTTTTTGAAAAAATATTTAAATCTTAAAATAATTTAGAAAATAAACAAAAATTTAGCCTTTGGGTAAACATGGTGAAGATATTTGTGAGCCAAAACCTGGCGGAAAAACTTGCTTCGTACAAGGTCGAGAGGTAAAATATAAAATTTATAATTTAAAATTCATATGTTTTTTAATAGTTTGCAAATGGAGATGAATTCAACCCAACTAATTCTTGTACCTACACTTGCATCTGTGTCAATGGCGATATCGGATGCTTCCAAACTTGTCCAAAAAAACCACCATCAGGTGTAAGTAATTTGTTTTTCTCCTCAAAAATCTTTCAAACTATAAGGGATATTTAATTTTTTAAAGTTTTGACTATTGATATAATGTATTTATTTAAAATTAACGTTTCGGTAATTCATTTTCAAGCTGAGGCTAAGTTTCGAAACTTAACTGTGCAGAATTTTGAGTTTACGACGGCTTATATAAAGTTGTAATGATTTTCTCGCAGTATACATTTCACATTATCAGCCATAATTTTCCCAGTATTTTTTGATTCACACAAAAAACTAAACCAAATGTCATAAAATTGAATTTCAGTGTGTAAATGCGCGATTATGCCGAAGAAAGAAAGATGAATGTTGCGGTGTTTGGACTTGTGGGGAAAATAAAAATAGACAATGTGAGAAAGGATACGAACAAGGATAGTTTTATTTGAGATGAAAGGCTTCAATTTTTATAAACGGATAATAGCCGATGATTCCGACCCGGTCGGACCGACCGGCAAGATAAAAATACAGTTTTCAAATAAAATTCCAAATAAATCTTACAAAATCTGAATGCATCATAAATACTTTTTGAAAGCGGTTAAATTACAATCTACGCTATGTGAGTATTGTACGGGTGACACTCGCCGGGTGTCCTCTTTTTTTTGTTTTTGTTCACAAAAACAGTCAAATTTTAACCTACGCACATAACTCAGGTGACTTATTTATTTTTTGAAGAAAAAAAATTGTGAGAAAAAATTTTCAAATTTTCAAATTTAAATTATTAAAAAAATTTTGTATCAATTTATTTCTTTTTAATAAAACTATTTGACAGAAGACTCGGGGCCATTCAGTGCTGCTTATAAACCTGCTGATATTGTTGCCACGATTCGAAAAACGGATAATTGTTACGTTCAAACCACCGCCTGGTCACCTTGTTCGAGAGTATGCGATTGGGGCATTAGGGAGCGTGTGTCAAATAATAATACAGAATGCGATATGAAGAAAGAAACGAAATTATGTAAAATTAAACCTTGTGGTTCTCAGCAAGAAAATGAGCTGGACAGTCTATTAGAGGTAATTTTGAATAATATTGAATAATATGATATTATTAATATCTCAACAATTCAGTTACAGGGTGGAAGATTTTTACCTTCTTTTTTTCCAAATTGCATAAATTGCTATCCGCTAATGAGAACGTTAATCTTGTCAAAACCTACGTCTTTCTCAGATTCAACAATCAAAACGGCGGAATTCAAATTAATGCAATTTGGAAAAAGAAGGGAAAAACCTTACTGTAGATCTTTTTTTTTCAATATCATTTATTTGGGGAAAATAAAAAAAATTAAATTTGCTTCAATTTCATTAATCATAACGATTCCTGCATTTTCGCGGTGACTTTTATATTTATTTTTTAGAGTATTATCAGTTTCATTGTCCTTATGATTTACAAATGTTTAAAAAAAATTATCTTTATTTTTGCCTCCTAGCTGGCCCAGACGTTGACTTAAGATGTTTTCAATTCAATATGAAATTCTGATGAAAATGCTTAATAATAATTTGCTCATTCTCGTATTAACGGCTCAGTACTTCTTGATCATAAACTTGTGAACTTTAGTCGAGTAAATATAAGAATAAAATGTGTGCAAAAACTCTGAAACAATCTCAGCCAATCAAATACACCTTTTCTGGATGTGAAACCGTCCAAAAATACCGACCAAGATATTGTGGAAAATGTAAAGATGAAAAATGCTGCAGTCCGGATCACACTGAGACAATCTTGGTTGATTTTGTGTGAGTTATATAATATTTTGAAAATCAAAAGTCACCGCAGAAATGCAAGTCTTTGTATGAATGAGCGTGACTTGAATAATCCGCTGCTTTGAACTTTTACCCATGCAGTTTTGCGGTGACTTTTTAAAATTTGACAAGAACCGTTTGGGCGATATTAATTGTCAAACGAAAAAATTGGAAGGACAAATATTATATAAATATTTTTGATAATATAAAAATTTAGATGTCAAAAAGATGGAGCTACTTTTCAAAAGAAAATGGATAATATCAGAAACTGCACTTGTGATAATCAGTGCTTCCGATCCATTGATATTTTCAGGTATTTACTTTCTAATAATTGAATTATTATCTTCATAAAAATGAAGAAATTTCACCATTTTGAGTAAAAATGTCTCCCAATAACACGTATTGACAAAAAAATATAAACAACAGGGTGGGATTTTTAAACGGATCAGTTGTATTAGTTGTTTTAACATACAATACAGTTGAGTGAACTGGCTTTTAAAAAGGGATTTTTCTTACATAGGCATCTCACCAACCAATGACCTCGTTTAATTTTTTCTAGATTTTTGATGAAGTTAAAAAATCATGCCTTTATGACTTAATTTTTTGCATCATAAATTATGATTCATAATCGACCATAATAAATCAAATATTATTTTTTTTGGCGGGTTTTTCTCATATCCCCTATTCACACTTTTGTGAATATCCCGGCCCTACTATTTAAAAACACACTTCGTTTCCTAATCAGGGCCGGCTCACAAAAGTTTGAATAGGGGATATTGATTANCATAACATAGGGGACTTATTTATTTTTTGAGAGAAAAAAAATTGTGAGAAAAAATTTTCAAATTTAAATTAATTTAAAAAAATTTGTATCAATTTATTTCTTTTTAATAAAACTATTTGACAGAAGACTCGGGGCCATTCAGTGCTGCTTTATAAACCTGCTGATATTGTTGCCACGATTCGAAAAACGGATAATTTGTTACGTTCAAACCACCGCCTGGTCACCTTGTTCGAGAGTATGCGATTGGGCATTAGGGAGCGTGTGTCAAATAATAATACAGAATGCGATATGAAGAAAGAAACGAAATTATGTAAAATTAAACCTTGTGGTTCTCAGCAAGAAAATGAGCTGGACAGTCTATTAGAGGTAATTTTGAATAATATTGAATAATATGATATTATTTAATATCTCAACAATTCAGTTACAGGGTGGAAGATTTTTACCTTCTTTTTTTCCAAATTGCATAAATTGGCTATCCGCTAATGAGAACGATTAATCTTGTCAAAACCTACGTCTTTCTCAGATTCAACAATCAAAACGGCGGAATTCAAATTAATGCAATTTTGGAAAAAAGAAGGAAAAACCTTACTGTAGATCTTTTTTTTTCAAATATCATTTATTTTGGGGAAAATAAAAAAAATTAAATTTTGCTTCAATATTCATTAATCATAACGATTCCTGCATTTTCGCGTGACTTTTATATTTATTTTTTAGAGTATTATCAGTTTCATTGTCCTTATGATTTACAAATGTTTAAAAAAAATTATCTTTATTTTTGCCTCCTAGCTGGCCCTGACGTTGACTTAAGATGTTTTCAATTCAATATGAAATTCTGATGAAAATGCTTAATAATAATTTGCTCATTCTCGTATTAACGGCTCAGTACTTCTTGATTCTAAAACTTGTGAACTTTAGTCGAGTAATATTAAGAATAAATGTGTGCAAAAACTCTGAAACAATCTCAGCCAATCAAATACACCTTTTCTGGATGTGAAACCGTCCAAAAATACCGACCAAGATATTGTGGAAAATGTAAAAGAAAAATGCTGCAGTCCGGATCACACTGAGACAATCTTGGTTGATTTTGTGTGAGTTATATAATATTTTGAAAATCAAAAGTCACCGCAGAAATGCAAGTCTTTGTATGAATGAGCGTGGACTTGATAATCCGCTGCTTTGACTTTTACCCATGCAGTTTTTGCGGTGACTTTTAAAAATTTGACAAGAACGTTTGGGCGATATTAATTGTCAAACGAAAAAATTGGAAGGACAAATATTATATAAATATTTTTGATAATATAAAAATTTAGATGTCAAAAAGATGGAGCTACTTTTCAAAAGAAAATGGATAATATCAGAAACTGCACTTGTGATAATCAGTGCTTCCGATCCATTGATATTTTCAGGTATTTACTTTCTAATAATTGAATTATTATCTTCATAAAAATGAAGAAATTTCACCATTTTGAGTAAAAATGTCTCCCAATAACACGTATTGACAAAAATTATAACAACAGGGTGGGATTTTTAAACGATTAGTTGTTTTAGTTGTTTAAACATACAATACAGTTGAGTGAACCGGTTTTTTTAAAAAAGGGATTTTTCTTACGTACTATTTAAAAACACACTTCGTTTCCTAATCAGGGCCGGCTTCACAAAGTTTGAATAGCGGGATATTGATTACGGGGCTCCTGGTCATTTTTACTAGATTTTAGCCAAAAATTTTATTAAATTCAGCTTTTGCAAACGACTCATCCGATTGAATTCTCAGAAAGCTAAACCAGAGCACGAATATCTGTTCAATAATTAAATTTTAAAAATTGGTCCAAATCGACGATTGTTACCAATTTTTTCAAGAAAAACTAGTAATTTAACAATTTTAGTAATCTCAGAAAAAAAGATAAATAAATTGGTCCGATGAACATTTTTTTTTATTTTTTTTTCACAAGATATTGTGCTCAGTTTGAGCTATTCTAAGAATGTTATCGGATGAGTTGTTTTATAAAGCCGAATTAAATAAAAAATTTGGCTTAAAAATTAGTAAAAAATGACCAGGAGCCCCCGTAATTGATATCACGATATAACGACGCTTATCAATCGCACTGATTGGTCAACTTTTGCTCTCTTTTTTCTAAGATGACTCATAAGTTATGGGCCATAACTTCAAAAATAATACCTTCTACCAAAAGACACTGACTTGATTGTAGAAGTAATAAATAAGTGAACCGAATTTGTTAACAAAAAATAATTTGTATGTAAAAGCTTGAATGAGTGTACGACTACGTTTTGAGGCTTTTGCCCCTAGAGAGATAACACGTTCTGCACACCCATATAAATGCACCCATTTACCTTGCAATGAACCGGATTCTCTCCGGCACCCTTCACTTTGAGAAAAATTAAAAAATGAGATATTTAAAAAAAAATAATATTTCTTCCGAATTTACTGTTTCCTTAGAATTTTTGTTTGCAATTATATTTGATATTTGTTGTTTTATCAGAGCTGCAATTGTTGGCAAATTTTTTATTTTTTCGTTTAAAATTTGATTTTTTGTTATTGTGGTTTTGAGACACTTTTATGCTGTTAAAAATTTGTAAAATTGTTATTGCCCAAAGAAAACAATCAATTAATATTTTTTTTTATTTTTTTGTCACTATGACTTGAATTATTGGGAATTTACTTCAAATCGTGTCATTTTACAGGGATAAATGATGTTTTACCTGATATTTTATAGCTCCGTGAAACTGCTGAGAGATGATCTTCATCATTAAAAAGGAATTCGCGATAATCTATTATCTTTTCTGGAACTTTGCTCATATGTAAATAATACTGTAATAGGCACAAATAAATCATTGTCAAGTACTTTTCTTAATTGTTGATTACACAAATAAATTTCTTTTCATATATTCAGAAGTGGCTCAAACCAGGGGTCGGAAGAACTTGATCGGATCAAGTTCGATCCGATCAGGTTTTAAAAATCTACGATCCGATCAAGTTCGATCAGATCAGGTTTTAAAAATCTACGATCCGATCAAGTTCGATCCGATCCGTTTTTTTCAAAACGATTTGTCGACCTCTGGCTCAAACAATCTACTTTAACGATAATAATTACTGAAACTGTCCTATTGTTTATAGTTATCTGACTTTCTATATATCTCTTTATTGCCCTCTCCCAAAGATTTGGTCCCTCAAAAACACGGGGGTGAGAAAACAAGGGGGTTTTCAGAAACGACTCAGCCGATTCGGTGCTTAGATAGCTCAAACTGTGCACAAATATCTAGTGAATATACAAAATAAAAATCAGACCATTGTTTCTATTGTTTCTCAGATCTTTGTTTCTATTTTTTAACAAAAACTAATTTTTAAACAATTTCAGTAATCTTAGAAAAAAAATAAAAACATTGGTCCTATTAAAAAAAAACAATTTCTAATGTCTTTATTAATTAGATAATTGTGCTCAGTTTGAGCTATCAAATAATGAAATTGGATGACTCTTTTTTAAATGAAGCGTCGTTTTCTCACCCCCCGTGTTTTTGAGGGACCAAATCTTTTGGAGAGGGCAATAAAAGGATATGCAAAATGTTAACTTGTCGTTTATATTTTTCAAATTAGTGCTGTTCCAAATTTTCAGAGAATTCTGTTAAATGAACACACTTTGGTCTCTACAGAGTAACTATTTAAACAGTCGACAAATGAGTGTGAATCACATCGTGTGATCATCACGTCTTTTCTTCAAGTCTACCATTCCAAACAAGGCCCTCATGAAAAAAATCCGATTTTTTTTCATTCAAAATTTACTTAATTTTTATCAATGTTTTGATTGACAAAAACCTTCCTGACCAAATCCTCTAGTTAAAATTTTATCAATTATCTCGCCAATTGATTGAAAAAATAAACTATAATTTCAAAGTTAAAAAATCTAACCGATCACCGCTCTACTAGGGTGTCCGCAGTCAAAACTAAATTTTTCAAATTTTCTCGAAATTACGCGCAAAAGTTCAGAAGTTTTCTGGTCAAAAAAATTTGTGATTATAGTTTCACCTTATTTAGATTTTTTTCGCAAAACCATGACTGTTTATAAACAAATCCAAAAATATTTTTCTGTCGATTCCTTTTTGAAATTTGTCTCAATTAGTTCAATTTATGGTTGAAAATGATTTAATAAATCGAAAACGTTACCAAATATATCAAGTGAATAATTTAGATCACGTCAAATCAAGTAAGTTTTAGCTCTTCAGCGCTAATAAAAGAGTAGATCGGGCTAAAACTTCAAAATTTCGAGAAAAAAACACTGAATAACATTTATTTCGGATAAGTTCATATGATATATCATGATACGTATGTGTATGTACGTATGTGATCGTTCTAGAAAAGATAAATCCCACTTCTAATTCATAAGTTTTTTTATAAAAATTCTCAAATTGTTCTCAAGAAAAGTTGAGTATTTCTTACAAAAATAAGTACTGGAATTTAAAAAACCGCACAAATGCGTAATTGTGGGAAATTTAATCGTTAATTTTGTCGACGATAATGCGTTCATGTTTCAGAGTCAAGACATAAACCTTATCACACTATCTGGAATATTTGGGCCATACTACTAAAAAACACACGTTTATTATACAGGGCCCAAATATTCCATATAGTGTGAAAGGGGGATATCTAGGGTCATACCCAGGAGACCTATCTTCAAAACCAAACCCCTCAGCACTGATTCTTTGAGTTTACGGAGTTAACCGCAATTTTTAATTTAAAAGGCCATTTTGGGCGGAAAAATTTTTCCGAAAAATATTTTTTTTTCAAAAAATTTATTTTAAAATTCTGTATTAGACACTTTTTTTCATATATGCTTATATGATTGTTGGTTTTAAAGTCGATTTTACTCCTGGGAACCTTGGGATATCCCTTGTTCACATTTTTGATAACCTGGGTCGATGAAAGATTCTGCCAAGCCAAATAAAGCCAAATTCGGCCAAACTGATTGATTTGATTATCTCAATTTGAACACTGCAGAGCCATACAGGCTGCTGAAAAATAAATAAGTGTGCTGGGTCTCGCCTTGTGCATGCAGATAAATGTCGTTGAGTTTAAATTATTTATTTGTTATAATTAAACGGGAGAATTGTGAAAAAATGTATGAAAGTCGTGAACGGCAGTGAATGATTGTTCGAATTCTAACAGTGTGTTTTTAGTCACAAAATTTTTTGATGAATTTATTTGAAATCGTGGTCTTCCTCTAAAAGTTCATCGATCAGATCCTCAATATCTTCAAAAGGTATGTCAATCTCATATTCTTCAATTTCAAATTCTGGATTTTGATAGTCAGACATTTTTGTATTTTTTATCAAAAATTGTATTTTGGATGTTATTTGATGATATTTCCAAAAAGCGGTACTTTATATAAGAGAATAAGACTATTGTTCCAAGGACTTTTCATCCCTTTTCCTCCGAGATGGGGACTCCCCATTGGGGAGTTAATAGTGAGCTAATGTGAGCTAAAAGATAATGAATAAAGATGAATTTATGATCTTTGATTGCATAATTATTCACGTTCGTTGACCTTCATTGTCCTACGGTGATTCAAGTGTGATTCAAAGTTTTTTCAGCCCAGGTTCATGATACATAATCGAGTTGTATCCGTTCACCGTGGGCTGAAGTCACTTCACGGTACATAATGGGTGATTTTTGAGGGGGGTATACGGTATACCATGGTTTTGACGGGTCGATAGTAAAATGTATAAATGTTAGATTTTGAATTTTGATCTAAAAAAAAACTGCTAGAATTTAATATTTAGCGAACTTCAGATGCAATGGTCCGATATAAAACTTCCATTAGTACAAGCTAAAAATGTTTTGTTGTGCTGCATTTTCCAAACCGAAGTGCATCTTCATAATCAGACTATCTTTATAGCGCGTGTTCGAGTCCCACTAATGTTGTCTGAATGATTGTCTTAGTTATTTTTTAGTGATTACGCACCGATCAATTCTGGTGGTCCCAAAATCAAGCAACCTTGCCTATTATCATACCCAAGACAATCACTAGGACAACATCAGTGGAATTCGAACACGCGCTATAGAGATAGTCTCATTTTGAAGATGCACTTTTGTTGGGTAAAGAATATTAATTTCAAAAAATGCCATTATATCCTTAAAAGCCCTGAATTCAGGACTTCCCAATTTGCATGACAAATTTGTATTTAAATACAGTATGTCGATACATTATGTAGATCTACAGTAGGTTACGTTTTTGCTTCTGTTTTCCCAATTTGCATAATTTACTATCCGCCAATGAAAAAGTTTTAATCTGCCAAAGACGTAGGTGCTTGACAAATTTGAGCGTTCTGATTGGTGGATAGGAAATTATGAAAATTGGAAAGACAGAAGCAACAACGTGATATACAATGTACTGTATACAATGAAATACATTTTATATCATTAATAATGATTTATTATGAAGTATTCAATCTAAATCACCTGATTTCGAAAAAATTTTTGAATTTCATAACCTAGAACTCTTGTTATTATCAATTAAAATTCAAAATCTTACATTTATACATGTTACTCTGTATACATTTTACTATCGACTCAGTTTGGGAAATACTACGCCCTTTATTAAAAACTTTTATGGGAATCAAGCGCGCCAATGCTGCCGTGGTATTACTATTTTATCAGATTACGAAGCTGTTTAAATAACGATAACGATATAAAATTAAAAATTGGAGAAAACAAGAAAGTCGTTTTACTCTAAACAAATACTTTTACAAAAATTTTTTAAAACCTAACAAAATTGCAAAATGCTACGCAATGAAAAAAAACGATGAATATCATAAGAATAAAAAATCATTTTTTACCGTCTTTTGATAAAATATTTTTCGAGCTCAAAATTAGATCAACAATTTTGGGCAAGCTGTTGGAACATAAATTCGGCCTGATGAATTGTTTTGTGGCATATTCGTAGTGATGCAATGATTTTGAAGATTACTTTCAATTTACCTTGAAGCCACATAGCCACATCATCGGCGCTCTTATTTTCTCATAAAATTTATTAATAAATTTTGGGGCCGTGATTTATTTGGCTTGCGATTACAATCACGGGCTTCAAAATAATTTTGCAATCATTTCATGTGAGAGATTGACGATTTACGATAAATTATTGGATTTCAGAGGTCGACGATTGTAAAAAAAATATTAGAATTATTAGATCTAAAGTCCAATAATATTTCAACAATTATTGGCTTTTTAAAAGCTTTGAGACAAAAAGGGGGCGGAGTAAGAGAGCGCTTTTTGACAAATGAAGGCCCAGTAGGAAATTGATCTGGAAGTCTTTTTCTTGTTACCAGTAGACCCACTAATTAAGATTTTTAATATTTAAAAAAGGTTAGGTTTTCAAAAGTCGATCTGTATTTTCCCGCAAAAGCTGCATCACAGTGATTTCTAAATGAATTCGGAAGTAAAAACAATTTCTTTCTCTAACAGTCGATAAAAATATCTATCGGAACACAGAATTTCCAGAGAAAACTTAAAATTAATTTAAGTATGATTAAAACACACTACGTTTCCTAATCAGGGACGGGATTTTTACAAAAGTGTGAATAAGGGATATCATAAAGGTTATCGACTGTAGTATTTTCAAGGATATTTTTTGACTTCCGAATAAGTTTTAAAACTCTGAGATGAATATAAGAGAATTTGGAGAAAAAAAGATTACTTTTGATTCAAAAATTTAATTTTTGTACTCGTCAATTACCTCGAACATAGTAAGAAAATAACATGTCAATGGATTCTTCAGGTGCGCACTGTAGAAAAATTTCAATTAAAAAAAACTATTTTTAATAGCAAAATATTATATATATTTGTGCCTCAAAACCGAATACAAAAAATTTCATAATTATCATAATCTAAAATGTAGGGAATGGAGTTTTCGACATTTTGAGAGGCTTTCAATTTCAATTGCGAGAACACTGACTCTACCATCGATAATTTACGGTT